>ML256254.1:0-81714 GCA_005239495.1 Nicotiana undulata | reverse complement strand
CACAGATCCAGGTACTAGTTCGCAGTAGTAGCTGACGCAGTTTGGTAGCAGCATTTTCACGGGATTTCGAGGTAGCTGTCCAGCGTCCACAGCTTCTCCATTTCCCTTCCTTATTTAGTTTTAGCATTTGATTCAGAGACATATATTATAGTTTTAGCAGAGTTAGATCTATTTATTCTTAGATGCTCATGACTATTGACTCCAGTTCTTGGGAGATTTGTTTAGAGTATTAAGGGGACGCCAAGACTTATTATTATTAATTATGATGTGGTTGCTTGCTTATTATTTAATTGTGAACTATTTTAATTGAACAAAAGCGTAGCAGTGTGATGGTTGGCTAGCCTAGTTCCACGATAGGCGCCATCACGGCTTGTTAGGATTTGGGGTCGTGACAAGTTGGTATCAGAGCACTAGGTTGCATAGGACTCAAAGGTCATGAGCAGGTTTAGTAGAGTCTTGCGGATCGGTACGGAGACGTCTGTACTTATCTTCGAGAGGCTGCAGAACCCTTAGGAAACATTCCACATTCTTGAATTCTCATCGTGCGAATCAATTTTATTTATCCAAAGCGTAACTCTTTGAATTCCTTTCATGTATTGGAATGCGCACGCGAGCGCTTGGTATCAGTTGTGCGTCGGCGGCTTATGACTTCCTTGGGTGAGATGTGATTTTTAACATGTTAATAATGGTCCAGTCGGAAGGACTTGAGGCCGGATTTTGTATGTGGCTTGAGTACTGAGATTTCATTTGTGCGAGCACATGTGTTGAGGGACTTATATGTCCGTGTTGTCCTTATTGATGAAACCTTGTGACTGGATAACTACGTGGTGAGTGTGTTTGACAGTTAGATGTGTTCAGGTTGTTTGATTGTGACAAAATGAATTGGCAGGAGATGTGGCAAGAACCATTGATTATTTGCCTTCTGTATTGAGTTATAATATGGGTTCGAGTTATGAGTAGTGAAGGACCTCTCATGTAGTTAGTTGTGGAGTGAAGTGGGTTTTCCTGTTATGTTCTGAGATCCCGATGATGTCTTTTGAGCTAACCAATGCTCCAGTAGCATTTATGTATTTGATTGCCGGTGTATTCAGCCGTATTATAACTCCTTTGTTATTGTAATTGTTGATGGCATCCTGCCGTACTCTAATAGCCAGGGATAGCATACTCGGCATTTGATGATGGTATCACAAGGATATAGGGAGGAGAAGCTTTGTGCGAAGTTCTCCAAGTGTGAATTGTTGGCTCAGTTCAGTAGCATTCTTGGGACACGTGGTGTCCAGTGAAGGTATCTATGTGGTCAGACGAGTGTGAGTAGAGCTTCCAGAAGCTTAAGAATTCCTTGACCACTCCCTGTGCCTCTGTACACAGATCCAGGTACTAGTTCGCAGTAGTAGCTGACGCAGTTTGGTAGCAGCATTTTCACGGGATTTCGAGGTAGCTGTCCAGCGTCCACAGCTTCTCCATTTCCCTTCCTTATTTAGTTTTAGCATTTGATTCAGAGACATATATTATAGTTTTAGCAGAGTTAGATCTATTTATTCTTAGATGCTCATGACTATTGACTCCAGTTCTTGGGAGATTTGTTTAGAGTATTAAGGGGACGCCAAGACTTATTATTATTAATTATGATGTGGTTGCTTGCTTATTATTTAATTGTGAACTATTTTAATTGAACAAAAGCATAGCAGTGTGATGGTTGGCTAGCCTAGTTCCACGATAGGCGCCATCACGGCCTGTTAGGATTTGGGGTCGTGACAGTAACACATAAATCTTTACACATCCTATCTAGTTTATGCCTTTTATAATCAGAATTAACTTTGAATTGATTAAGTTTAACTAATTTAGCATTCATAGGTATGTCGTTATCATAACCAAGCAAGCTAACATTTGAGTTCAAACAAACACTCGAATCCGCAACATATTTACTCATTCCAGCATGTTGATATTGGTGAATTAACATGGGAGAAGACTGTTGGGATGTATATTAATTCTCGAAATCACAAATCACACAAGTAAGCTCATTATAGATTAGATCTAACATATGAGGAATCTATTGAAAACATCACTTCAAACACATATCTAAAATTGACCGAAAACAAAATCCAAACAGAGAAACACCTGAAACTAACTCATCGACATCTATCGATAACACATGTTTCAAATATGTTTTTTAATATACTGAATCGGCTAGAGACAGAATATTAGTAATTAAAAATTGTTCATCTACAGTTGCGTGAGGAACTAAAAAATTCCGAATGCCAAACAGCTCCAAACATGACATTGGATTTCAACTACATATCAATTTCAGAAGATTAGAGTGACCATTTCAAACATTGTATCATTTTTACAATATTTGAACAATGGTAAGATTAAGAGAACGACCAGACCTTCCTCGCGAAGAACGAAGGAGCTCAGCAGGTCAGTAACACGGCAGCAAACAGCAGTAGCCGCTCCTCAAGCTCAAAACAATCTTCCAAATATCAGAAAATGCGTCGCAACGAATAGAGGAGGAAACAACTTTTGAAATCTCTCTGTTTTTAATTTCTTGCTTTTGTTTCTGGAGTATTTGCTTCCAAATTTCGGAAATCTTTCAGAACATTTCAGTTTTGAGCTCCCGTTTTTAGCTCCTTTTATATATATTTTTCCCAAATCTGAATTTTGGATATCAACATTCCTAGCTACTAGTGCAAGTGAAATTTCAGACCCATTTTGTGTGCGTGTTTGGGAAAAGATGGAGCTGTTTTGGTGGTGGTGCGGTGAGGAGAAGTGGGCGGAGCTGAGGCGGCAGCTGGTTGCTGGGTTACTGTAGGAGAGGGTGATTTTGGGTAGTTCTTCCGGCGGCCGGATGGGTGAGAGGAGAGGGATCAGTGCTGCTTGATCCTTGAAGAGACTGACGTGTGGAGGATGAAATTTGTTTTTTTTTTGGGTTGTGTTTTGATCAGTGAGAGGTGAAAAAGAAGGCAGAAAATGGCGCTCCTCCTCCAAAGATAGAGATTAGGATCCTTTTTCATTAGGTCTAGGTCTTATTTAATAGATGAAGGGAAATGGGTCAGGTTGGCGGGTCGTGGGTTCTGGACCAGTTTTCTCTTTGGCTGGGTGGAATTGGTGTGATGGGTAAGTGTTGGTCCCAGAAAGGTTGGCCCAAATTCAAGTTCAAACTTTTAAAAAGCCACCTTTCCCTTCTTTATTAGGTATTGTGCAATTAACCATTTAGACTCAAATCTTAATTTAAATTCTATTTTTTGGCTAGCCTATTTATTTATTCTACCTAATGACGGACTAACACAATTACTTAATTAATTAACCCAAGAATGCGATCTTTGATTTTTAGTTATTTAAAAGATGCATTTAATAACGTAATTAAATCTTACAAATGCAAGTTAAACCTAAGATGGCATGAAATGAAAATGTAACAATTCTTTATGATTTTTCTATAATTTTAAAGTATTAAACATGCATGAAATTCAACTAAATAGAGAAAAACTCCTAAAATTCATGAAAAATTATTTTTGATTATTTTTAGGAGTAATTTCCATGCGAGGCAAAAATTGGGTGTTCACAGCTGCCCCTCTTTGCTCGAGAACATGAAGAGTTTTCGGGCAAAGATAAAGTGAGCAACTACGAGCAATTTTGCCAGTTTGGTACTCCATTTGGAAGCATTTTGAGAAACGTTTTGACCGAACCTTGCTTTGGAGGTTGCCTACATATCCTTGGCAATAAAGGAATTAGGTTAGTGTAGTTTTGGAAGTTTTGGTAGCTGGGACTACCAGGAAGCTGCGATTTCACTGTTGTTGTTGTTGCTACTTCTTACTGCTTGTTGAGCTCCTTATTACACCAAAATAACAAAACGAATGACTAACTGCAAGTGCTGGTTTCGCCTTATCGTTTCTCGGATCAAGGCAGGATATACCGAACGGATGACTTCAATCTCGTCCTGAATAGTCCGTCTTTTTCCCATTTCTGCACTTTGGGTTCAATCTTCTCTTTTCTCTTTTTGTTTTATTATTCTGGATTGAAACTTCTTCTATTGGTCGTCTCGAGTACAGTGTCCTAAAAATGTCATCTGTACAAAAATCAAAAACATACAAACGAAATTTTCTGCCCCAGTTTTTACTAGGAAAATTTCGTGAGTTATAGTTATGAAATCTACACTACTTTATTATTGAACGCGGTGAAAAACAAAGAGCAGTGCACCCGGAGTTATTGTTGACCAGGGAGTGGATACCCTATATCTCAAAGCAAGACCAACTAGGGGTTGTATACCCTATGTTGGAAAAGAAATCATCAATTAGGGAAGGTATACCCTTAATTGGTATCGACTAGGGAGCGTGCACCCCCATGTTGGGAAAAGAAAATCAATTAGGGAATGTATACCCTTAATTGGCATCGATCACAGAACGTGTACTACCATGTCGGGAAAAGAAAATCAATTAGGGAATGTATACCCTTAACTAGGAAGAAATCATCAATTAGGGAATGTATACCCTTATTGGCATCGATCAGGGAGCGTGTACTCCCATGTCGGGAAAAGAAAATCAATTAGGAAATGTATACCCTTAATTGGAGAAGGAAAAAACCAATTAGGGAATGTATACCCTTAATTGGAAAAGTAAAATATCAATTAGGGAATGTATACCCTTAATTGGGAGAGAAAGCATCAATTATGGAATGTATACCCTTAATTGGAAAGGAAGTCATCAATTAGGGAATGTATACCCTTAATTGGCATCGATTAGGGAGCGTGTGCACCCATGTAGGGAAAAGAAAATCAATTAGGGAATCAATTAGGAAATGATTACCCTTGATCTTGAAGGTGTCACACATTACTCTCATCAAATCACTGTTGAGATTGGAACCATTATCGGTGATGATTGACTCTGGAACTCCAAACCGACAAACAATGCGGTCGCGGACAAAGTCGGCTACCACTTTCTTAGTAACTGCTTTATAAGCTGCTGCTTCGACCCATTTGGTGAAATAGTCAATGGCAACCAGAATGAACCTGTGTCCGTTGGAGGCGGCAATCTCGAATGATCCAATAACATCCATGCCCCAAGCGGCGAACGACCAGGGTGAGCTTGTTGCATTAAGCTCGCTGGGAAGTACCTTTATCATATCCCCATGTATTTGACATCGATGGTATTTGCGGACATACTGGATGCAGTCTGTTTCCATGGTCATCCATAAATAACCAGCTCGAAGTATCTTCTTTGCTAGAACAAACCCGTTCATAAGAGGACCGCATGTTCCGACATGTATTTCCTCCAACAGCTTCGTTGCTTCCTTTTCCTCGACACATCTAAGCAAACCCAGATCGGGAGTCCTCCTATATAGGATTCCTCCGCTGTGAAAGAAGTTGTTTGATAACCTTCGAAGAGTACGCTTTTGAGTAGCGTTTGCAAGCTCTGAGTATTCTCCCTCTGCCAAGTACTCCTTAATGTCATGAAACCAAGGATTTCCATCTGCTTCTTCTTCAATGTGGGCGCAGTAAGCCGGCTGATTGTGAATCCCCACTGGGATAGGATCAATGGAGTTCTTATCTGGATGCTGGATCATAGATGACAAGGTGGACAGCGCATCGGCGAACTCATTCTGGATTCTGGGAACGTGCCGGAATTCAATCTTTGTGAACCTCCTTCTCAATTTCTGCACACGATGTAGGTATGGCACTATCTTGGAATTCTTGGTCGCACATTCTCCTTGGACTTAGTGTATTAATAAGTTTGAGTCCCCAATTACTAATAATTCCTGAACATTCATGTCGATGGCCAGATTGAGCCTAAGGATGCAGGCCTCATATTCAGCCATGTTGTTGGTGCAGTGGAATCTGAGTTTGGTGGATATCGGGAAATGGTGACCGGTTTCCGAAATCAAGACTACTCCGATACCCACGCCTTTGAAGTTTGCGGCCCCACCAAAGAACATCCTCCAACCTTCGTAGGATTCTGCAATTTCCTCTCCTACGAATGACACTTCCTCATCGGGGAAATACATTTTCAAAGGTTCGTATTCTCCGCCCACATGATTTTCAGCAAGATGTTCGGCTAACGCTTGTCCCTTGACCGCCTTTTGAGTCACGTAAATGATATCGAACTCACTTAACATGATCTTCCAGTTAGCTAGCTTGCTAGTGGGCATGGGCTTCTGAAAGACGTACTGAGCGGATCCATCCTTGATATGAGGTACGTTGTGTAGGCGCAGAAATAATGCCTCAGCTTCTGTGCGACCCAAGTCAAAGCACAACATGTGCGCTCTAATAGAGAATACCGGGCCTCATACGGAGTAAACTTCTTGTTGAGGTAGTAAATTGCTTTCTCTTTCCACCCTGTTTCGTCATGTTGCCCGAGAACGCAACTGAAAGCTCCATCTAATACGGCCAAGTAGAGTAATAGGGAATCTACCCGGCTCTGGGGGTACCAAGACTGGTGGTGTTGAGAGATACTCTTTGATTCCGTCGAAGGCTTTTTGACAATCCTCGGTCCATTTGGTGGCAGCATCCTTTCTTAGCATTTTGAAAATTGGTTCACAAATGACGGTAGACTGGGCTATGAACCGGCTGATATAACTGAGCCGTCCCAGGAAGCTCATAACATCCTGTTTTTCTTTGGTGGCGACAATTCTTGGATGGCTTTGACCTTTGATGGATCTAGATCTATTCCTAGACGACTGACAATGAACCCTAGCAGCTTGCCAGCAGGAACCCCGAACGCACGCATTGTGGGGTAAAGTTTCAGATTATATTTCCTTAAGCTGTTGAAGAACTTTCTCAGATCCTCCATGTGATCAGCAGCTTCCTTTGATTTGATGATGATGTCGTCCACGTATACCTCGATCTCTTTGTGGATCAAATCATGGAATATAGTAGTCATGGACCTCATGTAAGTGGCCCCTTCATTCTTCAGACCGAATGGCATCATCTTTTAGCAATACACTCCCCACGGCGTAATCAAGGCCGTTTTCTCAGCATCTTCCTCATCCATCCAAATCTGATGGTAGCCAGCAAAACAATCTACAAAGGACTGCAGTTCGTGCTTGGCACAGTTGTCAATTAAGATGTGTATGTTTGGCAAGGGGAAGTCGTCTTTCAGACTGGCCCGGTTGAGATCCCGGTAGTCGACGCAGAATCTGACCTTCCCATCTTTTTTTGGTACAGGCACAATGTTATCTAACCATGTAGGATATTCGACCACTCGAAGAACCCCGGCGTTGATCTGTTTGGTGACCGCTTCTTTGATTTTCAAGCTCATGTCTGGCTTGAACTTTCTGAGCTTTTGCTTCACGGGTGGGCATGTTGGATTGGTTGGAAGTTTGTGGGCCACAATAGATGTACTGAGGCCAATCATGTCGTCATATGACCAGGCGAATATGTCCTCATACTCCCTTAAGAATTCTGTATATTCCTCCTTTTCTGACGGCGACAGATGAATGCTGATGCATGTTTCTTTGACGGTCTCTGCGTTTCCCAGGTTGACGACTTCAGTCTCGTCCAAATTAGACTTAGGTCTGTTCTCAAATTTATCGACCTCCTTAATAATATCCTCAGGTATATCATCCTCATCTGACTCGGGATCCGTTTGTTGCGTTGCCTCGTTGCAGGTCACGGTCGTCGGTTCATCAAGATAAGTAATAGTAATGCTGTGTAAATAAAGTATTGGGAAGGAAAACAGTAACAAGTAAATATAAGATTTATAAAGAAACTGGAAATGCTTTGATAAATTGAATAATTGTTTGAACATAGGAGCTCTTTCTTGCAGAAATTAAAAATGCGAAAAGGAAGAAGATTTTTTAAATAAATAAACTGTAAATAATGCTCGTTTTGTTAGCCTTGCTACCCCGAGGCTCGACGGGCTTTGGTTGTCCTGACGGACCAATTGTTGAGATGTGATCCCTTGCTCACGACTGGTATGGAAGGGACTTCCTCCCCCTCCACTTCAAGAATGACACAGCAGTCCATATCCTCATCATCCAGAAATAGATCCCTTATTGCCGCTAGCGCTTCCTCCTCGTCTGTACCATATATGATGTCAGCTGGCTGGAAAGTCTGCTCTATGCGAGGTATTGGCTGCTCCAACGGGTAATAGGTGTTGTGCCATGGTGGCGACAAGTCCTTGAACTCGTTCCAAGTGTACTCGTACCGTAGACCAAAAGTGGTACCGTGCTTCTTGAGTGTTATTGGCCTTGTTATTCCTTGAAGATGCTTACCGAGACCTTTACCCAGCTTGTACCCTTGCCAGTTCAATATGCTTTCGGTCTTACTGCCCCACCACTTGTCTTTGTCAATGGTGTTAACACGTTCTATGTTGTGATAGATTTCTCCACCTAACTTCCTCCTTCCATCGATGACTGAAAAGGTCTGGCGACCGTAGATATGGTTGCTATCGCCATGAATGATTACCTCTTGGTGATTCCATTCAAACTTCACAGCTTGGTGTAGGGTTGATGCCACGGCCCTAGCAGTGTGGATCCAAGGTCGTCCCAACAGTAAGTTGTAAGAGGCAGGCACATCTATCACTTGGAAATCTACATCGAACCAAGTTGGTCCCATCTGTAAGCATAAGGTGATTTCTCCCATCTGCGAACCATTGAAGGCCTTTACGTTGATCTCTCCTTCCTTTATCTCATGTAGAGTCTTACCCAATCTCTTGTGTGTGACCAGCGGACAGATGTTGAGGCTGGAACCCCCATCAATTAGGATCATTGTGATGAAATGATCCTCACATTGTACAGTGATGTGTAGTGCTCTGTTATGCCCTATCCCTTTGGGCGGTAGCTCATCTTCATGGAAAGTGATCTTGTGACTCTCCAGTATCTGGCCCACCATGTTGGCCATTCCCCACTGGTGATATTGTCTGGCACATATGCTTCACTCAGCACCCTTAGAAAAGCAGTCCTGTGAGTTTCAGAATTTTGTAATAGGGAGAGGATGGATATCTGAGATGGCGTTTTGTTCAACTGGTCGAGGATTGAGTATTCCTTGGCTTGTATCTTTCTCCACTGATCGTCTGAACCTGTTTCAATGATGGGGGGATGGTTGTTGGACAGCTTGCTAGACTCGGCCAAATATTTGGGGGTATAAACTCTGCCAGTTCTTGTCATACCCTGTGCAGCGATGGCTTCTTCATACTTGCCTTTACCTTTCCTTCTTGCTTCAGCGGTATAGTCCCACGGACTGGCGTCTGAGTAAAAGGGTGTCGTTGTTGACATTTCCACTGGAATAGGTGTGGTCATTCTTATTCCTACCGGAGTATATGTTATAGATGGCCGGATTGCAACTTCAAGCCGTCGCACAAACTCGACTTCGATCGGCCCTGGGGACTTTCCCTCGGCGGGTGGTCTTGATTCAAACTCAAGTGGAATGGACATGTTTACCTCAACTTCCTCAGATGGCTGCATCTGGACCACGATCAGATTAAGAGTAATCGCAGGCTTCTTCGGATCACCCTCAACAATCAACCCAATTGACTCATCGGGATCCCAATCATCTTCAACCTCAATCATGTGGACACCGCCTTTATGGTCAGGTAGCGTATTATTGCAAACATTAGGAGCAGGGTCCTTGGCTACAATGATCTTGTTATCTATGAGGGTTTGTATCTTGTCTTTCAAGGAACGACATTCCTCGATGGTGTGTCCCTTCATGCCGGAGTGGTAAGCATAGGTTTTCTTTGGGTTGACCCACTGAGATGGGTTCTCAGGGATGACAGCGGGGATGGGTTTGACATAACCGGCGGCTTTAAGCTTTTCGTATAATTGGTCAATGGGTTCAGCTATGGCAGTATACTGTTTTGGTGGACGACGATCAAAATTTGGGCTAGGTCTCGGGAAGTTTTGGCGATTAGGTGGTGATTGATAGTGAGAAGGTTGGTAATTGTAGGCATTATAGATGGAAGCTGGTTGTGAGTATCTAGGCGAGGTGGGCTGATATGTGGATGGTGGAGTTTGGTAGGTGGGTGAGGGTGTCTGGTATTGAGGTGAAGGTGCTTGGTAGCTTGGAGCTGGTTGGTATTTGAAGGAAGGTGCGGGGTATACTTGGTATTTGGGAGGGGACTTGTCTTGTTGTGCCACCATCACGGCTCCTACATCCCTTTTCTTGGACACACCACCAAATTGCATAACTTTATTGGTAGCCTGTAAGGCGTCGAAATTAGTAACCATACCGTTTTTGATGCCTTCCTCGATTCGTTCTCAAAGCTTGATAATATTAGAAAACTTGTGCCCCTTGACCATTATCAGCCGCTCATAGTATTGAGGATCCTGAGCACGTACAAAGAATTTCTTCATTTGTTCCTCTTCCAAGGCTGTCCTGACCTTGGCAACCTCTGACCTCCAACGAGTAGCATACTCGCGAAAGGTCTCTGTTGGTTTCTTCTTCAAGTTCTGGATGTAGAACACACCCGGTGCATTCTCCGTGTTTAATCTGAATCTATCCATGAAGTTCGTAGCCATGTTCACCCAATTGATCCATTTCTTTGGATCCTGGGTTATGTACCAGGATAGTGCATCACCTTTCAAACTCCTCATGAACAGTTTCATGCGGATCCTTTCATCTTTCCCCACGCCGACCAATTTGTCGCAGTAAGTCCTCAGATTGACTCTTGGGTCACCAGTACCATCAAACATTTCGAACTTAAGAGGTTTGTACCCCTCGGGCAGTTCAACATCGGGTTGTATGCAAAGATCCTCATAGTTCAATCCCTCAGCCCCTTTAACTCCTTCGACGCCTTGAACTCGGTTGGTCAATTTCTTGAGTTCCTCGGTCAGATTCTTGATGAGCTTGTCCTTCTCGTCGGACTCATAGGTATGTGGTATGGAATGAGCTACGGTTTCCACATAAATGGGGTTGTCATAAGCCTGGAGGTGGTCTCTCGTCTGATCCTGGAGAGGCGGTGTGTTGTAATGACATGTGTTGTGTGGTGCTGGTGGAACGGGATCTTTGGGGTGATTGGGTTGTTTGGGGACGTTTTGGGGTAAAGTGGGTTCACAGTATTTGGGAAGTAAACGTCTTGGACGTTGAGGGGGAATGATAAATGGGCCAAATTCTTAACTTGGTCAAGTTCCTCTTGGAACTTCAGTAGCTTCTTCTCTAGTGGAGACATACCCTCGTACAGAACCTGAATACCCTGACAATCAGTGATCTCAACCTGTTCATCCCTGTTGTCTTTTCTAGTATTGCTTGCATCTGCCATCTTAGTTTTACCCTTGCTTTTTCCTTTGGGAGGACTGAGAGGAGGAGTAGGAGGAGGGCTCTTTGATCTGGTGCAATAAGCTGTTGATGCCAGAGTGCACGAACTAACCTTTGGGGAAGGGGAATAACTAAAAGAAAGGTAGTGAGGTTAGTGAAGATTATGAAGAATATTGCGGTAATTTAAACACGTAGTACGAAAATGTAAAACGCATCCTAAGTTGGGGAACCTCTTTATGCCCGAGGTAGGCCTAACGACAAGTTAATTTGGAGAACTTAAATACTAAATGCCTCATATTATTGATATTAAAATAGACAAATCCAACTCGACTCTAAAAATACGAAAATGTTAAATGTCACTAATGGCCAGTGGCCTTATTACATCAAAAACAAAGTAAATACAAATCCTATCTATTTGGCCCCAGAAGGACCTTCCCCAGACTCGGCACCTCTACTTGCCTTGATCAACATTCCTATCTCACGGAGTCCCAACAGTAAGTAGGTCTTGGCTAGGATTCCCACTTCAGTTCCCTCGGTCCTTTGACAAGTCTCGATCCTCCTAAGGAACCTTTCCTCCAAGTCAACTATGCCTCGTTCCAAGTGTGCTAGCCTCTGAGTGGAAGTGATGGCCATGTCTTTCCATTCCTCGATCAGCTTCTTGTTGGCTATGTGGATTTTGTGATGATCTTCTTCACAGCCACGGAGCCTTTTGCGAAGCTGGTTGAGCCTAGTTGTTACCTCGGCTTTCTCATCTATGACCCTATGTCCTCGAGCGAACCGTGGCTCAATATTCCCTTCCCAGATATCTTCCAACCATCCCAGATAGTAAGGAGAGAAACCAGCGTGATACATGTCGGGCTCGATAGTATCCTTCTCCAACCGGATCCTACAGTGCCACAATTGCTGAGCTTGACACTTGTGAGGGTTGTCATCATTTTGGAAGTCTACCCTGAGATGACTAATTTTCTCGACCCTTGGGACGACTTGCTTCCTGCCTACCTGCCTCATGACGCGAATTGGGACGTAAGGGTATGTCCCTCTAAGACCAATCAATATCAGGAACGGAGTGTCTCTAGTTTGAATGATGAATTCGTCGGTTGGGAACTACTTGAACATCCATTGGATCTGATCCTCGGTCAGATTTTCCAATAACTCGACCCATCCATTGGCATTCCCCAGCTATGCAAACATGTCGGGGATGTAGTTCATACGCTTTGGATGATGGAAAGCAATATGATCATCCCAAACTGTCCTATGTATTTCTTGACGGTAGTCACCCCTTTGCAAATGCTCGGTGAACCAAAGTTGAAGTAACAGGTTGCAACCCTCAAAATGTTTCGCTCCTCGTTGACAGTTCTCGAAAGCTCGGTATATGTCAGCAACAATCATAGGTACAATGCTGAAATCCTGTCCGTCGATCCCTTCCATCAGATCTTGGTAACCATAGCCATTCTTGTGTGGATTCTCCCCTTCTTTGTCGGGAAGACCATCAATCCCAAATAACAGAATATGAAGAAGAATAACTGGCGGTGAATGTGTCCTAGAAAGGTGAGGGCAAACTCTTCCTGGTATGTGCGGTAAGACTGACTACAGTCATACCTCTCGTATAAATAGTCAAAAGGGATGTACGAGTCTTCCAAGCAGACTAAATCTGGATTCTTCTTGAGTCCCATCATTTTGAGAAAACCCCGGCCTGTTCGGTTTTCAGGCATCAATAATCCTTGAGACTCCCAAGGCAAACCAGCTAAACCCCCTATCTCCTCTAGCAGCGGTGTCATCTCATTGTTCCCAAATCGAAAAACCGACCGATCATAGTCCCAAAATAAGGTGGCAGCCTCTATCATCATGTTATTAGGCTGAATGTCCAACAGACAGGGCAAGTTTCCCATGTGTTTTCTGACTGTTGTTTTGTCGCTTGAATGCAAGTCTTCCCACCAATTTAGAAGTTTTGGGTGGATGTTGGTGACCATGCCGAATCTGGGGACCTCGTGCCTCATCTCTGCAAAGTAAACAGGTTAGGCCCTTACCCCCACCGGACTCGACTATTTAACATCAATAATTAGCATGAGCATTTAAGTTCTCCAAATAAATGTACAGAACGTGAAGGCGTCCTTTTGGGTTCCAAGGAAACCCAATGGACTTTGGACAAGGCTATCTTAAAGGCTATTATGCGGACAACACGTTAGCCTGGCTAGGTTTGACCATGATGCATGCAACATACAATAGAGTAAGGTTTCTATTGGTGTTTTAGACTGGTACCCTTGAGCGGACAACTCAAGGGGGAAGGCACCGAACTGTCGACTGCACCGCTGATCGACTAGTTTTACCGCAAATTAGCCTTTCCGAATTTAGTGGGTGATAATATTGGAATAGTGAAACCACTCATTGTAAGCGTTGCTATAGGATTTGTTTGGCACGAGTGGAATATGATTGCGGAGCATGATATACAATAATAAGCATTAAAATAGATAGGCATGTATTTTCACGTTTGAGGAAAATGGTAAAGAAAGGAAATACAACAGTTATAATGGAAAGCGGTTACAAAGAAAACACGAAGATATGTTAGTTACGTTCGGGTGAAATAAATACTTGTAAAAAGTAAACAGTCAACAGCATATAGCGGGGAATAGGAAAAGGCGTAAGCATTTAAAGGTAAATTAAAGGTCCAGATTCACAAAGAAAATTGTAATGGTATAAGCCTAGGGAAGTTCCCCAGCAGAGTCGCCATGCTGTCGCGCCCCCTTTTTTTCTCGCACGGGTTAGATACGGAGAGATCGGGTTTATGACATTTTGGGAAACTCCTTAAAAGAAAGGGTTTAAGGAAGAGACGCCACCTAACGATATTTTATGGTGCGTTAGGGCACCTAGAGTTGATAACTCATGAACTAGTTTGCATTACAAGAGATTGGGTAAGGGCTTGAAATTATCCCAAGGGGAAGGTGTTAGGCACCCCTCAAGATCCACAACCGTGGGTCCCAGCCAATAAGTTTTGTGAATTTGGACGGTGAACAAGTAGCAAATAAGGTTCATATAAGAGGGGATTTCAAACAAAAAATCTTTAAAAGTTTGGAGAAAGTATAAAATTAAACATTTGAAAAAGAAATTGTCCTAGGCTTAAAGTACTACGGATCACTTCAATGCAATACCCGGTATGTCATACCTCGAAGAGGCGGCTACACGTGGTATTAGCGCACCGGTCATCATATTCGTATTCTACCCTTCCCACACTATAAAGGTTTTTAAAAATGCGTGTGTTGGTTACGAATGCTTATTGCGTGCCATTACCCGTCCCATTCTATAAGTCCTGGAGGGTGTTTAGGACTACTAATCCTACAAGGCAGGAACTAGGCTGAACCCTTAGGTTTAAAGGACAAAATACTAGGCGACATACAAAACAAGCAGGACTGCACATATAAGGGAACATATAAAGACAAAGAAAGGCTCACAGGTCCCTCCACACATAGACATGTAAGTAGCACGTCTCAAGCACGATTAAAGTCTCAAGACAGGAGTTCCAAATAGGAATTTTAGTAAAATAGTAGGTAGTAGGAATCTGAGTTGGAAAACTTAATGACGACAGAAGATTTAATTAAGACTGAGTGACTTGAAGGATAGTTGATTTTCAAAAATACAGTAGCTAAAGGCAGCGGTAAGATTTAGAAGTACGCAGTGATTTAAAGCTTTCAGAAAACATAGAAGGAAGTCATTAAAGCATGGGTTTGAAGTAATATGGTGATTTTAAAAGATAAGGGACTAAAATACAGTGGCTTAACATAGGGTAATATTTATTAGTTTTTAGAGAACTGTAGTAAAAGAAGTAGTAAGATGGTATCAGGATATTGTAACTTTTATCAAGATATAGTAACTTTAAAGAAATACAGAGCAAGGATTCGAAATGGAATGATTTTGCGCAGAGTGAGGTATCTTTGAAAATCCAGTAGTTTGAAAATATAATAGGACAGGAATCAGTAAAAATCAGTAAAAGGAAATAGATGCACAACTTCAAGACTGTTTAAAATTGAGCAGGAGTTTTAATAATAAAAAAAAGTAAAGTGAACTTCAATGAGGTAAAACAGGAATGGGAGCTGCAGGATTCAAAATGTTTAAAGGGGCTGATTAAACTAGTAGAACATAATTGATTTGATTTTATACGTGTTCGGCCTAAGGTTTGACTAGGCGTCGTATACATTGCCTACTTATTTTAAAGGGTGAACATGCATATTTGGATTCTTATATTAATAGATACATGTTTGCAGGAAATTGTTTCAAGTAGATTAACCATATTCTATGGGAATATTAGATTATGTTAACTAGGCGTTCAAGTTATGATAAATAAGAAGTCCTAAGGGCAGGATATCCAATGCACAAAGTATCACCCTAAAAAAACATGGTTTCTATATGCCATGGTTAAAAATGCATGAGCAATACATTATGGCAGCTTTTGTTACTCGTTTAGTTATATTGGGAACATGGTGTCAGATGGTATGAATATAATAGATGTGTTGAAATGAAGAACCTAAACATGTTTTTTTATGCATGGTATGCATGTCCTAAGCATGATACTATTGCGCACATAGGGAAATAAAGCCTATAGTCATGATTTCTACCCATATTACACTAAACATTCATAGTTCCCTCCCATATTAACTATCCAGCTCCAATCGTTTGTTTACAAATTATTACATACCATAGCAAATGAATTACAGTAATTGCAAAGAGGAAAATAAAAAGTTATTCTATAGGGAGCCTTCAAACAGGCCCAACCTTCCAGCCTCACCCCTTTCGAGCTTCACAGCCTTACATAGCCTGGGTGCGGCAAAGCTCCCAAAGGCCCTTTTGAGGGCCCTGGCAAATACCATCACCCAGCAATTGCCAAAGTTGAGATAGGTGCAGTGCAGAATTACCTGCCTCAGTGTGTCAAAGTTCAAAGGGAACTCAAGGTCCCTAAGCAATGCTCACACTGAGGGGGTGGAACCTAAAGGTCTAAGAATAGTGTGAAGTGCAGGAAGGAGTGGTTAAAAGAGATTTCAAAATAGGGGATTTGTTGTAAGACAACAGAAACACTAGTTACAGTAGCTCAACAGTATAGGATTGCATACAAGGGCCATGGGGAAAGGGAACAGGTAGATAACATAATGCTAAAGGAGATACAGAGACTTATGAAAGCTCATTGAAGCATGACTACCCAAAATCAGAAGATTCAGGGGATCAAGAAATGGTCAAGCTTAGACATAATACTAGACAGTAACAGGGGACAATTATAACAGGTAAGATAAACAACAGTTCGAAGCATATAGATCAAGAAGAGCACACAAAGCGCAAGGGATCGGGGGAATAAGGGAGTGGTAAAGTATAGGCATGACAATATACAACAATAGGATACAGGCATAGGATATAGGCAACAGTCATATTACAAACTTAACATGTAAGCCAAAAGAGACAAGACATGGTAAAGTACTAAACAAAAGATTCAATTGCATGTTGAGAAGTAGAAGCATAAATAGAAGAAAATCAGGAAGATAATGAACTGAAACAATAATAATAAACACATTGATTGGAGACTTGAAGATTAATTAGGACATACAAGTAAGAGGGCAAAAGCAGGATGTACAGAGCAAAGTGGTAACACCATATTAGCCTTGGCTTACAACCAGCTAATAATAGGCAAGAGCAGAGGCAGTAGTAGAACAAAGAGAGAAGAGAAAGAGCACAAGAGAATGTAGAATAGTATTGATGTCTGTGTTGTTGAAAAGCTAGAGCTTTTATAGTTGAAAAACGAGTAGCAAATATGGTAAGAATCACAATAGCATGGTAATCAAAGAACTCAGAATCAATCAGTCAGGAAATCAAGACACGGTTCCCTTAAGTCAAGGGATCTCAAGAACTCAAACGTTAAAACATATAACATATAAGGTAAATAAAGGCAGTATAAGACTAAATAAGGAAGTAATCATAGTTTATTAAGTATAGGGTAAACAATTAAGGCTAAGTTCAAAATATTCTAATTAAGGAAATAGACAATAAGAATATAGTACCACATCAGACAAGTTAAGTGAATCGATTGATTCGAATAGGAGAGGTAAAAATTGAAATCTCGAAGGAAAGTTTATCAATCAAACCCCAATATGTGGAGTCCAGAATCAATCAAAGAAGAGTCACAATTCTATATTCATCATATAAATAGACAAGAATGACCAGACATAGTAAATAGGCAGGTTGAACAAGTGTTAGTAGGAAGATGCAAGTCTGAACAATCGAGATACACATAAGCACATAGTGGTGGTATAAGTTAAGCTAATAGATCTCAGTAAACATATTCGAAGCAGATAATCACAACAACTCAAACAAGAAACAAGCAGAGTCATGCTAATACACAAAACCAACGAAGAAGACTTAGTAAAATTAGGGTTTTTAACACAAGCAAGATAAAAAGCTAGTAGAATCACAGAATCATCATGATATGCAAAGAACATACTTAAAAGCAAGAAGAAACTCAGTTCAAAACAAGCATAAAAAGGTTCTGAGAAACCATAGTTTTAAAAGGAAGTAAAAACGTTTAAAAGTCGAAGATTCTTAAATATTGAGTCAAGAATAATGTAAAACATAAAGAAACAGGCTTGAATCGTTTAGAAACACCATAGACCTGAGAGGTTTAGGCAAAAATTAGGGTTTCAGAGAGGATTGAAGATAACCGGAAAACCTGCCGTGAAACTCAAAGATCGTGGTGCATATGGAGTGGTTATGTCCAAACCCCACCGGGGAGGCCGGGAACAACCAAAGCAGGAGCCCCAGGTGCAAGTCAGCATGGCCCAGACCCTCGAGGGCGTTAGAGATGAAGTGAGCTAGATGGATGAGACATCATGGAGGTTCGCAGTCGAAAGGATGGTGGTTGGAGATTACTGGAGGAAGGCGGAGGAGTTCCATTGAAGACGAAGAGACAGAAGTCTCTAGAGACTTTAGAGAGAGAGAGACGGGAGATAGAGAGGTGAGGGGTCTCGAAAGAATGAGGCGGGGAGGGGGGTGTTAGGTAGAGTTAATTAAGGAAATTTTTATCTTGGCCGTTGATCTAATTTGATCAACGACTAAGATTGATTTAGGACTGGGCCGGGTTAATTTAGGATTGGGCTGGGTCATTTAATTAGGGTCTGGGTTGGGTAATTGGGTTAAAATGTGGCTAAATTTGAAAATAAAAATGGCTACTAGTTACATACCCATAAAAAGATAATTAATTAATAAAAAATAGCTAATAATTGTATATTAAGTTAAAATAGGTAAGATTACAATAATCAAACAATATTAAAATGTAAGAAACATAAATTCGAATTTTAAAAGGTATAAAATGTCTAATTAGGCCATAGTTGCAAAATGATTATAATTGTAATTAAATAAGACTCAATTGGCCAATTTATGAAATAATTGGATTTTAATAAGTAAAAAGTGATTAAGAATGACATACTGAACTGGAAAATATTTTGAGATTATTTAGAGCACAATTTATGAATTATAAAAAATATAAAAATATTAAATAAATAAGGAAATAATTTAGATAAAAATATGGAAATATTAGGAAAGATACTCATTATTGCAAAGAGTGATTTTGAAAGCTTATATACAAGTTTGAAAATAATTTGAGGAAAAATTTGGTATCAACACCTGCCGTTAGACCAGGCGTCCCACAGTTTCAACATGCGGCAACGCAACTTTGTATTTTCTTCAGCAGTTGCTGATTCTGGCTGCACAATAGCCGATGACGGGCTATCCTCAGGACCGATGATTGGCAAATTACCTGCGGAGGCCATCTCTACCTTCAGATCTTGTGAAGGGTGGGAAAATGGACTACCAACAAAACCAACCACGAAAACCTGGCTAATTCGCACACCGAACAACCATGTTAGTTTTGAAACATTTAACATACAGGAAATTGCATGTTGGGATGCAATGCACCTAACAATTAAACGCTTCTACAATGTGTTTGAACGGTTGCTTGTTTCATCCCGGCCTTTAAATGTCCCTTTCAGATTTTATCCCTCCCCTTTTTTTTGAATTTTCCATATCTCGATTTCTTTTCCTTTCTCTTTTTGTTATTTTTCACTCAATTTACTTATGGCTATGATCGAATGCTACGTGGATTGCCTATGTATCATGACGCCGCATGAATCAGATCGGGAAGATTGAGAATGGAGTAAATAAAGCTAACTCTCCCTTTTTATTTATTTTATAAAACTCGGACATTTTTTTTTCTCTTTTTTTTTTGAATTTCTTTTATTTACTTTTTTTTAGAAAGAAAAATTGCTAAGGAAGAAGGGAAATGTTTTGGTTTTTTTTTTTGTGTTTTCTTTTGGAGCTCATATAGATTCTTCAGAAACTAATATGTAGCGCTTTGGATGCTAAAAGTAACAAATGTCTCTGCACCCCACTTAGGACTTAGATGGATAAGTTGAAATGAACCATCAGTGTGTAAAATATTGAACTTAGTAATAACGAGAGAGTAGAACCTTATCTATAGAGTTCGGTGAAAGATTCAATCATAAGGAAAAAGGAAATCTAGAATGTGCCTCATATCTATTAAAGTTGGACATCAGATTGGTCATCATTATAGAATACCAACTAAGATATTATAATTGTATATTCCCTGTTTAATCTCTATGTCTGAGCATCATTTTATGTTTAATGTTTAACTCAGAATCTGTCATGTTTTCTTGGTGTCAATTTATTAAACAGGGCTAGATTAAATTGATACAAGGAATAGCCAAATGTAACTACGGACAAGATTAAATTGAAAGAAAAAGAGTCTCATGCAAGTCCTGCAACATCATGAAAGTTAAGTCAAGAGAGAAATGCAGGAGGTCACGGAAATGGGAGCCTTGGCGTAACTCATAAAGTTATTTTCATGTGAAAGAAGGTCACAGGTTCGAATCGTGGAAATAACCTCTTGCATAAATTTGGGGTAAGGCAGTGTATATTAGACCCTTGTGGTCAGGCCCTTCCCCAGAACCGTGCATAGCGGGAAACTAGTGCACCGGGCTGCCGTTTTTTAAGTCAAGCGAGAAACAAGAAACATATTTCAGGATAATATGCCTCAGACCAACTAAAGCTTGACATCAGATCATTAATATAGAATACAAACTAAAGTCTTGACTCGCAACTCAAATTATTTTCAATAGCAATAGACAAGGCTAGATCCCATCATTTTCAAGAAGTTGTAACAGGCATCAAGTCAATCTTTCCTTCACATAATATACCATTGGAAAAGAAGAAGAAAGGAAACGAAGTTAAGCATACAAAAGAGCACTTGCAATAGAAATAACAAAACATGCTTAATTCGTTTCTTAGTAACTCAGAATAAGTCATGTTTTTCATCTCTACATTCACCAAGAACTACCAGAATATACGTTGAAACTTGATATCATTGCTCAAATCAATAACCTAAGACAAAGTAATTGTAACTTCCATATGAAAACTGTGTAACTAAAGCCTTTCTAAACATGCTTTCCTTAAGGATGGAAAAACAGATGCATATCACTTAAATCTATTATAGGTAATGGCCTATGCATATTGCGGAACCAAGGACTAAAAGAAGAAAAGAGTTGTCGTTCCTATGACTGACTGAGTGGAACTAAGCTCATGGTATATGGAACCACTGCGGCAACAAAAAAAAAACTCTAGCGCGATAGTAGAAAGAAAGCAGAGGTGTCTCATCTTCCTACCTGATCCACAAACGGCTATCTGATAATCATGTGACATTCTGTAGAAGTTTCTGACCCATTTTAGAAGTCAAATTACAATCAGTAAACATGAACTGATAAAAGGTGATATTTTTTTAGCAGAATATAAACAACCACTTACTAAGAAAGCAACACCACAAATTCATCCTATAATAAAGCTTGTTATAATGGAAAGTCTCCAATTATAATTAACACAAAATGGGGACACATACATCAATAACAAATTGAAGGTTAATAAGCAATTAGATCTTTCCACGCGGCCCGAGCTTGGGCGGAAGTTGTGGGCTGAGTGCATTGCACTAATACCACCAATTGGGAAGTCATCAAAAGCTAATATACGTACCTACAAAATAGAAAAACAAATTAGTGTGAACACAGAACATCATGCTCTCCTCGTTTCCTTGTAGCTTACTGCCCAGGCTGATAAGGCAAGATGAGGTGTTTTCTTTGCATTCCTTATGATGAATGTTGTTGATTTCTACTGTTGCTTCTACCTGGTGTTGGTCCAACACCGCTTCCCGGCCCATGCGTAGTTGTCGCAGCAACCACTGAACTATTGTTTCCAAGTGCAAATCTTTCCCTAGAGGCACTAGCACCCTCACTCCGCCCATCAATGCACTGCTGTTGAACTCCACACCCATAGTTGTTAGCATTCATGTCCTGGAGGATCTGCTCGATCATTTCCTGTTGTAGGACCTGGCTACTATGCGACGATTGAGATCGATTTTGTGGGAGCAAGCCAGTATTCAGTAATCGTTGTTGTGGTTGCAGTTGTTGTTGCACACTCCTACTTGATAGGCCAGCAACATGTAAGTTCAACAAGATTCCTGGAAACATACCATTTAAACCTTGCAACAATGTAGATTGAGAGTCATTTGAATTACTGATAGAAGAAACCTCTTGTCGAACTGCCATTGGGTTTGAATTCATCGAGTTCTGCCGCAAAAGCATGTTACTCGTCATTCTTGTAAGGGTACTCCTTAGGAGCTTGCTTAAGAATATAAACCTTGACAGGTACCAGGGAGCTCAACGAAGTCTACCAAGGGGTTATCCTCCAAAATTAGACTGCACGTTGTTCCCTCAACATCCCAATTTGTCACTGATGTAGTCACTCCTAGGAACATTTTAAGACCAACCTTGGCAATGACTTCAGTAGTCTCCTTTAAATCAACACACCTTGAAACATTAAACTTTCCTAGAAACTCGTCAATCAGCCTAATTCATTTGATCAAACTGTTTGTTGACCTCCTCAACAGGTTCTTCTTTCTTTTCCTCCTTGGCAGTAGCGGGTTTAGCAGCAGGTCTAGACGCAACTGGGGCAGCAGTAACTGCAGCAAACTTGCTTGGATCCTTCAGGTGCTCATTCACTTTTTCAACCTATGGGAATGAGTATCCTAATGCTATGGAAAATGAGAGAACATTCTTGTACCTATTGATGAACATGTGAGGAATAGCAGCAAGAGTAGGATATGAAAGAAGCATATAAAGACCAACAACATTGGAAAGTCCAGCAGCAAACATTAGTATTCTACTTCCCAAGCGAGCAAAGCAAATAACTAGCAGCCATGGTAGCATTCAAAAGTGTGAGACCATATTCAAATTCGTAAAGTAAGCACGTATAAGATCCCAATCAAACCACATTATTGAACATTTCACGGACATAGAACAGTAGATAAAAATGCCATGTTTCATGAGTTCAAAAGACTGATCCACTTCAAGTTAACTAGTGTTACTAAAGCAAACTCAAAATAAAATGTTGACAACTTTTAACTTGACCCCCTGTATTTGAACTGACACTTGAAGATGCTACAGGGAAATGATCGGAATAAATATCAAATAGTCCCCAAAATTCAAATCTGGAAAGACACAGAATGGTGCTCCACAGTTGAAGAACACATCAGTAGCTCTTAGGTGCAGAATTATTGCAGAACTGCAGCAAACTTAGAACTGACCAATTCAGTCTTCTATTAGCAGTCCTAACTATAACATTATGCAGAATTTAGTGTTGTATAGTGAGCTCAATAATGATCCAAAAAGTACAGAAATTTATGTTGTTAAAGTGCAGAAATCCCAGCAAAAACGGTTTCAAATAGTTGTAGAAAGAGACTGTAACAAGCTGCAGATTTTGCTGCGCAAAACTTGATCAGAAAAACAGCTGAACTTTGGCTAAAGCAAAACAGTCAACCAAGAAAATTGTTTTAGTAGGTTATGCACACAGGAAACAGAAGAAAGAGTTGCTCAAATACTGTTGAACTGATGTCCGAAACACTGCAAAATTACACTTAAATTGTGCAGCATTGCAGCTCAAATATGCAGGAATTTTCAGTTTTCAGTTCATCAGAAAAAATCAACCTAACTTCCAAACTAGAATCAAAACCAGGTTCAATAATTCAAGCCTCTCATTCGACAATGGACTAAGATGAATTTTCAGTTCAGAAACTTAGGTATCCAACCAAAAATCGACCAAATTACTCCATGAACTTAGCAGAAATCAAACCAGAAATCACACCAAAAGTTCACACAAGTATTCAGTTCTTAAGTTAGGAATCAGGCTTAAAACTTGATCAGCTTCTCAAAACCTTTCACCAAATAGGAAGTAGGCAGTAAGAATGCTATTAAATGCTGCCTAAAACAACTACAAACTATCATGGTGGAATTCTAGTAGAAACTGAACCAAAGTGCAAGTAGTTTTCTTCAAAAACTTTTAGAACTACCACACAATTTAGCTAAACAAATACAGCAAGGGATTAGAGCTTCAGCAGCTCAAACCATATTTTAGCTCAATATTCAAAAAATCAAGCGATAAAGCTTGAGTTGGATTCACGGACTCAACTCAGAAAGATCGAGTCGATGTTCAGTAGAAACTCAATTCTCTCCAAAATTTCAGAAATCAAAGATAGAGCTCAGTTTTAAACTCAAAGAATCAAACATGTACTTAGAGAAAATCTGAAGCTATGTTCTACAATTCGGTTTAAGCTAAATGAAATATTTTTGAGATTTTTGAAAAATTGTGGAAATAAGAAGGTGGAAATTATTTTTGGTATTTTGATTTTTGTCCCTTTTTTTTGAATGAAGAAATATTTTTTGGTTCTAATACTTTTATTTAATTTTTTTTTATCTTTTATTTGTTCGGAATTTCCTAAAAAAAATACTCCCAAAGTAGGAATTGAAGGAAAATATTATTCATTTTTTTTAATTTAGTTTTTTTTTAATATTGGGTGCCGGAACCGATGAGGTTTTCCTACGTATCTCACATTCGGTGAGAATCAGAAGCGCGTATTTCGGTCAATTTTGACGGAACCGGGGAAACAAGACTTTTTGAAGACATTCACTTATTTTCTTTCTTTTTTAGACGGAGTTTCAGATTTTGAATACCTACCTCTCACTCTTTGTTTTTTTGATTTTCTCTTCTTCTTTTTTCTATTCTAAAAGCCGGTCAACATGCATGCCGAAACAAACAGATGCCAAGTAGCACGTAAGATGCATCGGGATGGTCCTTTATTTCGGGTTCATCTGTCCTAGACGGACCCAACCCCTGTGTTGAGTCCCCTAAGTCAAATGCACGTGATGCAAATAATGCACTTACTAGGTATCTGACATGAGGTTATGTCATTCTAAGTTTGAATCCTGGGGTTTTGTTCTAGACCAGGATTACCCGAGAGGACAGCTCGAGCCGAGGTCGGGGCAACATACCTGGAATACAGAAGCTTCACCGGCTTTGCAACTTGTTTGTACCTCGTTCTAAATTTGGATGACTCTAACAAAAAAGAAGTCACAGGAAGTACACACCTCCCAGATGATTTAAAAGACTCAGAGAGAAGAAGGGTTTTGGCACAGTTATATACAGTTCAGATAATATCAAAGCGGTAAAGAAGTGGCAATTAGCACATTAGGTTTAAACATGTAAAAATCAGATAATAAAAGCCAAATATAATAGCTATTCTAAGCTCGAATTCTTGAACATTGAACCAGGGATTCTGGGTTCTAAATCCCCAGCGAAGTCGCCAGAGCTGTCACACCTCCTTTTTCACTACCCCGGATTAATGAGGGTGTAATAAGGGAGTTTTTCCACTTTAAGTGACATTATTCGATTTTGGGATTTATTTATTGTTTCAGAGTCACCACCCGTATTTTTGACGATGTTCTGGGACACTGTTTGTTGAAATCCCAAACCGAGGAATTTTAGACTCTGTTTTAAGTTGTCTGCGACCAGAAATCCGAGTAAGGAAATCTGTTAACCCGGGAGAAGGTGTTAGGCATTCCCCAGTTCCGTGGTTCTAGCACGGTCGCTTTAACTATTATTATTTGGCCTAAATTATTTGATTATGCATTTTTTCCTATTGTGCGTTTAACCTCTTTAAAATTTAGCCGTTTTTGATAAGTATGGATTTATCTTGAAAACAAGTTACGAGAACGTACACTTGTTATGCTTTTCAACGTACTACAATTACGCCACATGAAATGCACCCGTAACCGCAACATGTGATTTTTATATAGTTTTAAGTTGAAGTCGGGGACATGAGTTGCCACACCCGAATGTAGATTACGTAATCAATACTATTGGTCGTGACGGTTTTATAGAGCCTATTTGAGGCGATATTCAATTATTCTCTAAACGTTCTTGGTCTTTTCATTCTAAGAAAGGTATTTTGGTCTACAAGATATGTGCTTGTTCAAGGACTAAGTTTGAAATTATTGCAAGGCCATGAATTATAACTCTGTGGATGGAGCATACCATTTATAAAACCAAAGGTTTGTTTGGACTCAACACTTATACAAATTTTAAAAGTAAAATCTAGTAGGGACAATACACAGCTAGATTCAATTGTGCATACAAATTGTGTTAACCTTTCTTCAAAACACAACTAAATGGGATTCATAAAGCTAGTAACTCATAAATCTTTACACATCCTATCCAGTTCATAGGTCTGTCGTTATCATAACCAAGCAAGCTAACATTTGACTTAAAACAAACACTCGAATCTGCAACATATTTACTCATTCCAACATGTTGATATTGGTGAATTAACATGGGAGAAGACTGTTGGGATGTATATTAATTCTCAAAATCACAAATCACACAAGTAAGCTCATTATAGATTAGATCTAACATATGAGGAATCTGTTAAAAACATCACTTCAGTAACATATCTCAAATTGACCGAAAACAAAATCCAAACAAAGAAACACCTGAAACTAACTCATCGACATCTATCGATAACACATGTTTCAAATACGTTTTTTAATATATTAAATCGGCTAGAGACAGAATATTAGTAATTGAAAATTGTTCATCTACAATTGCGTGAGGAACTAATAAATTTCGAATGCCAAACAACTCCAAACATGACATTGGATTTCAACTACATATCAATTTCAGAAGATTAGAGTGACCATTTCAAACATTGTATCATTTTTACAATATTTGAACAATGGTAAGATTAAGAGAACGACCAGACCTACCTCACGAAGAACGAAGGAGCTCAGCAAATAGCACTAGCCGCTCCTCAAGCTCAAAATAATCTTCCAAATATCAGAAAATGCGTCGCAACGAATAGAGGAGGAAACAACTTTTGAAATCTCTCTGTTTTTAATTTCTTGCTTTTGTTTCTGGAGTATTTGCTTCCAAATTCGGAGATATTTTAGAACATTTCAGTTTTGAGCTCCCGTTTTTCGCTCCTTTTATATATATTTTTCCCAGATCTGAATTTTGGATATCAACATTCCTAACTACTAGTGCAAGTGAAATTTCAGACCCATTTTGTGTGCGTGTTTGGGAAAAGATGGAGCTGTTTTGGTGGTGGTGTGATGAGTAGAAGCGGGCATAGCTGAGGCGGCAGCTGGTTGCTGGGTTAGTGTAGGAGAGGGTGATTTTGGGTAGTTCTTCCGGTGGCCGGATGGGTGAGAGGAGAGGGATCAGTGGCTTCTTGATCCTTGAAGAGACAGATGTGTGGAGGATGAAATTTGTTTTTTTTTTTGGGATTGTGTTTTGCTCAGTGAGAGGTGAAGAAGAAGAAAGAAAACGACGCTCCTCCTCCAAAGATAGAGATTAGGATCCTTTTTCATTAGGTCTAGGTCTTATTTAATAGATGAGGGGAAACGGGTCGGGTTGGCTGGTCGTGGGTTCTGGACCGGTTTTCTCTTGGGCTGGGTGGAATTGGTGTGATGGGTAAGTGTTGGGCCTAGAAGAGTTGGCCCAAATTCAAGTTCAAACTTTTAAAAAGCCACCTTTCCCTTCTTTATTAGGCTTTGCGCAATTAACCATTTAGACTCAAATCTTAATTTAAATTCAATTTTTTGGCTAGCCTATTTATTTATTCTACCTAATGACGGACTAATGTAATTAATTAATTAATTAACCCAAGAATGCGATCTTTGCTTCTTAGTTATTTAAAAGATGCATTTAATCACGTAATTAAATCCTAAAAATACAAGTTAAACCTAAGATGGCATGAAATGAAAATGTGACAATTGTTTATGATTTTTCTATAATTATAAAGTATTAAACATGCATGAAATGCAACTAAATAGAGAAAAACTCCTAAAATTCATAAAAAATTATTTTTGATTATTTTTAGGAGTAATTTCAATGCGGGGCAAAAATTGGGTGTTCACAATAATGACCATATCTGGTACGAAATGCAGTCTTCGGAACATCTGAGGCCCGAATCTTAAACTGATGATAACCCGATCTCAAATCAATCTTAGAACACGCGAGCACCCTACAACTGGTCAAACAAATCATCGATGTTGTCACGACCCAAATCTCGATTCAGGTCGCGATGGCGCCCAACGGCGAGGTTAGGCCAGCCAATATAGAAACCCTAAGTGTTACCATTCCCCGTTACGCAAATTTCATCTTTTAACCAATTTTTAACAGATATAAACATGATAATGGCGGTGATGTGAAATAAAACTACAAGTGCGGAAAATCAACCAATAGGCATGTCGCATTACATATGTACAGCCAACAACCCAAAATATACTCTACGTGTGTGCCAGGAACTAGTGTCACGAGTGCCACGGGCAACTACTGAATATACAATGACTAAAATATATACAGGGTCTCAGTCTGAACAAAATAGACAGAGAATATAACAAAAGAACTCCAGGGTGCTGCTAGGAAGTTGCCGGGAAAGAAGCTCACCGTGAAGTATGACCACGCTATCAATATCTAGCACATGCCTGATAATCAGACGTACTAGCCTCCGGACCTGTACAGTCAAGTACAGAAAAGGAAAGAAAGTGCAGCATGAGTACATATTAAATAAATATGTACCCAGTGAGTATCCCGCCTAAACTCGAAGAAGTAGTGACGAGAGGTCGACTCGATACTCACTAAGGTCCAACAATACTAACATATGATAGAATATAATGAAATACAGTAAGCATGTCAGGGAAAATAAGCAACAAGTATATATATCAAAGGCAAAAATCCAAACAATTGCTGAACTAAACAATAAAGCACTTTCAAGGGTAAGACAACCGAACGATACAATAATCACAAATTCTTAGATCCGCCGTGGCGTACGACCAGCTCCCATAAGGTACCTTCTACACTCGCCGTGGCGTACGACCCGATCCCATATTCATTTCAATTTCTTTTCAACACTGCCGTGGCGTACGGCCCGATCCCATATATTTCATAATTTCTCAACACTGCCGTGGCGTACGGCCCGATCCCAATATCTTACAATAATTACTTTCCATAACAAATCCCTTGCCATTCAACACTTTTTCCATAAAGCCTCAGAAATATAACACTATGCAAAACATAATTTCATAGTACATATGGCGTCACATTAAATCATATAAAGCATTACAAGAAAAACATAGCAGGCATTACGAGAAAAGCATATAAGTCATGATGTGGGCCTAACTACCCGGACATAACAATAATAGCTGCTACGTATGGACTCTCGTCACTTGGCACGTACGTAGCCCCCAAACAATTTAAACATAGCATATACATCACCTATGGGGACAATTCCCTCTTACAAGGTTAGAAAGGAGACTCACCTAGTGTCGAATCTACCCCTCAGGTCACAATTTTCGCCCGAAACTCCGAACTCTACACCCGAGGACTCGCAACTAGACAAAAGGTATACAATAACATCAATGCATGCACAATGCGGGAAATTACCCTAGTTATTTTACTAAAATCGCTATTCTTGAAGAATTTCAAGATTCCAACCCCAGTCCCGCGTGTTCAAATTCCGAAAATTCTCGAAGGGATCACTCACACATAGCCTAAGGATCATTAATGTGTGATTTCTACTTAAATTCATGGCCTAAAACGGATAATCACAAAATCCTCAAGAACCCTAAAATTACTACCTAATTCTGTGGTTTTAGATAGTTAAATAGTGAATTTAACTAAGAATTAATGTTTGAAACTAGTAAAACTATGGAATTTACTTACCTCAATAACAGTGGTGGAAGGTCCCTTGAAGATCTCTCTAAAAACTTGAGGAGGAAGATGAAAATGGAGGAAAAATGCTAAGTCCCGTATTTTATAAAACTGCTCAGGGATTCCTTAACTGCGATCGCGACAAGGGGTATGCGATCTCGAAGGCCAACTGGCCAGACCTCTGCGATCGCGGCAGAGGTCCTGCGATCGCGAAGAACAAACTCACCCGGCCCAGACGCGACTCTATGCGATCGCGATAAAAGGCTGCGATCGCGAAGGTGTGGAACCCAGACCTCTGCGATCGCAAAGGGGAAGCTGCGATCCCAGAGAACAATTAACAGCCCAGCCAAAATCCTTCTCCGCGATCGCAACCCACCTTCTGTGATTGCAGAGAAGGAAACCAGATAGCAGAAATTCTGGTTTTTCCAACTTAGCTCTCGGGGGTCTAAAACACACCCGAGCCCCTCGGGACCCCTTCCAAAAGAACCGGCAAGTCTGTATTCATGATATGGACTCGCTCGAACTTCCGGAACCTGAATAACACAACGAAACTCAGAATTCAACCCCACAACCAAATTGAATCAAAACTTAAGAACTTGAAATTCTAGAATTCACTTCAATGCGCCGAATCGGCCTATACTACTCGGAATGACTTCAAATTTTGCAGACAAGTTATAAATGACATAACGGAACTATTCCCGGTCTCGGAATTTCATTCGGCCCTCGGGAACATAAAATCACATTTCAAGCCAAATTTCAAATTCTTTAAAAATCCTCAAAACTTCATTAATTCCAATTTTCTCATTTTGATCTGAAACCAATAAATTCAAGTCCGTTCCTTACCAAATTTCACAGATATCTTAAATAACACATATTGAACCTGTTCCTGGCTCCGAAATCATAATACGTGCCCGGCATCACAGGTTTCACATCAAGGTTCATTTTCATAAGCCTTTAATATTTTCATAAAACAATTTTCTTTAAAAATTCATTTCTCGGACTTGGGTCCTCGGAATTCGATTCCGGGCAAACGCCCCAGTCCCATATTTTCCTACGGACCTTCCGGGACCGTCAGATCACAGATCCTGGTCCGTTTACCAAAAATGTTGACCAAAGTCAACTTTATTCAATTAATTATCATAAATTAAACTCTTAATCAAATTTTCACATAAAGTCTTCTTGGCTATGCGCCCGGGATACGCACGCACATCGAGGTAAGATTAACGGAGGCTTTCAGGGCCTCGGAACATAGTCAAAATTAGATTCACATAAGATGACCCCTTTTTGGGTCATCACAGATGCGCGACAGAGGATACTTGTTCTTAATGGTCACCTTATTCAACTGGCGGTAATCAATACACATCCGCGTAGACCCATCATTTTTCTTCACGAATAGAACTGCAGCACCCCATGGAGATACACTCGGCGTGATGAACCCCTTAGCCAACAACTCCTCAACCTGCTCCTTCAACTCCTTCAACTCCTTAGGATCCATACGGTACGGGGGAATGGATATAGGCTGCGTATATGGAGCTAAATCAATGAAGAAATCAATGTCTCGATCTGGAGGCATGCTTGGAAGGTCTGAAGGAAATACATCGGCAAACTCTCGAACAACTGGAACTGAATCAATAGTCAGGGACTCGGCGGTGGTGTCCCGCACATAAGCAAGGTAAGCCAAACAACCCTTCTCGACCATACGCCGAGCCTTCATGAAGGAAATGACCCGGCTGGATGCACTAACTGAGGAACCCCTCCACTCCATCCTAGACGACTCAGGCATGGCTAAAGTAACTGTCTTGGCATGGAAATATAGTACGGCATGATAAGGAAATAGCCAATCCATGCCTAGAATAACCTAGAAATCAACCATGTCGAGCAATAAAAGATCCGCTCTGGTCTCGAACCCACAGAAGGTAATCACACAAGACCAATGGACCCGGTCTACGGCCACAGAATCGCCCACAGGGGTGTACACATATATAGGAGACCTCAAAGACTCCGAGGAACATCCAAGAAACAAGCAAATAAGGCTGGCATATGTGAATAAGTGGATCCAGGATCAAATAGCACCAATGCTTCCTTACCACATACTGAATTAGTACTTTTGATCACGGCGTCTGAGGCCACTACATTTGCTCGGGCCGAAATAACATAAAATCTAGTTGGAGCACCTGAAGACTGAGCTCCCCTAGAGTGAACAGGAGCTAACTGACCCCTTCGTAACTGGCCTCCCCCTCTAGGATGACCCCTGCCGACCTGTCCTCCACCTCTAGGTGGTCGGACTGCTGGTGCTGAACTCATAGGCTGATAACCCTGTTGCATTGTCTTGCCCCGAAACCAGGGACAAGATCTCCTCACATGGCCTAAATCCCCGCACTCGTAGCATCTCACAGGTGGCATATCCTGCTGTCCCGAAGAAGGAGAATCTTGAATGGCCGGAGAGCGATGTGAACCCTCTAGCATAACACTGAATAAGAACTGGAGGATCTCTGGTGACTGGAGTAACCACTGGGTGAACTCTGAATAGCTGGGGGATGGTAGGAGTGCTCTGGCATGGCGCTGAACTGAGGCCTCACTGCAACACCTCGAGAAGGTAGTGGAGGTGCTGAATATGAAGGCCTGCTGGGCTGACCACCCCCAAACTGACCTCTGCTCCTAGCTAGGGCATCCCTGAAATCTCCGGAGAACCTAACCCTCTTTTCCTGCTGACCCTGCTCCCTGCTCCTCAACCGCTAACCCTCGATTCTGCGAGCAATATCTACCACGAGCTGATAAGGAGTACCCATCTCCACATCTTGGGATATGGTGGCTCTAATACCTGGATGCAACCCAGCCACGAATCTCCGCACTCTCTCAGCATCTGTAGGTAGTATCATAAGTGTATGGCGTGACAGCTCTGAAAATCTGGCCTCATAATTTGTCACTGACATCTGCCCCTGCTCTAGCTGCTCAAACTGACGCCGCAGATCTTCCCTCTCAGAGGGTGGAATATATCTATCCAAGAACATCTGGGTTGTCGCGCCCCTTTTTTCTATCGCACGGGTTAGGTACGGAGATATCGGGTTTTATGATATTCTGGACAACTCCTTAAAGGAAAAGGTTTTAAAGAAGAGTCGCCACCTAACGATTTTTATGGTGCGTTAGGGCACCTAGAGTTGATAACTCATAAACTAGTTTGCATTACCATAGATCGGGTAAGGGCTTGAAATTATCCCAAGGGGAAGGTGTTAGGCACCCCTCAAGATCCACAACTGTGCGTCCCAGCCAAGACATTTTGTGAATTTGGACGATGAACAAGTAGCAAGAAAGGTTCATATAAGAGGGGATTTCAAACAGGTGTGAAAATCTTTAGCGGTTTATAGAAAAACATTAGAATGACATTTGAAAAGAAATTGTCCTAGGTTTAAAGTAATACGGATCACATCAACGCAATACCCGATATGTCACGCCTCGAAGAGGGGCTACACGTGGTATTAGCGCACCGGTCATCATATCCGCATTCTACCATTCACACCCCGTAGAGGTTATTTAAAGTGCGTGTGATGGTCACGAATGCTTATTGCGTGCTATTACCCGTCCCATCCTATCAGTCCTGGAGGGTGTTTAGGACTACTATTCCTACAAGGCGAGTATTAGGCTGACCCCTAGGTTTAAAGAATAAATTCTAAGCGACATACAATAACAGTTAGGACTACATATAGAGGAAGCATACAAAAGCAAATATGGGCTCATAAATCCCTCCACAGGTTGTACACGTAAATAGCATGACTCAAGAACATAAAGGAGTCTCGAGTTTCAGAACTTAAGGCAGGATTTCATGTGTGGATACAGCATTAAGACAACAGGATTACAGAGTTGCAGAAGAAGTATATGGCCAGTTTTAGACAATTGTAGTTAACAAGCGATGTGCAAAGAGTTTCGGATTTATATTGGGGTCCTAGAGTGTGCCTAGGCATCTGAAATGTTCTAGATACTGTTTTAATAGACATACAGAATGCACTTCCTTAGGTTTAGCTCTAGTGAACAGGTGATTGTGTGAGTATGATGGATGCAAGTCCTATAGGCATGGTATCTAAAATGCACGCATAATGTAGGCAGATCTAAACATGCTTTACTGAATACACAAACATTTGCAGAAATCAGAAATCATTATTTAACGATATTTTACTTATTGACCAAAACATACAGAAACGTGATTCAAGTTGGTGATCCTATTCTCGTGAATTCTAAATGTTCTTAGCGGTATGCTTAGTACAGTGCTTGAATATAGGCATGCTGAGAGTAAATTCCTAAGATAACAGGATATCTAATGCAAATATTGATAATTGATTATTATTACGAACCTAAAACATGATTTCTATATGCAACAATTATGTATATGCAAAGGCAGTGTCATTGTGGCAACCGTTTCTAATAGTTATTTAACTAGAACAGGATTTCTAAGCGGGACAGTAATTATAACAGCCTATTACTTGTAGTTAACATGATTTTCTAAGTGATCATGAGTGTGATGAGATGCTGAAGTAAAGAAACCTAAAACATGATTTACTAATGCATGGAAAATAAGTCCTAAACAGGATTTCTATTGCGCACATAGGTGAAGTAAATCCTAAACATGTTTTCTACACGGATTTATACTAAACATGCATAATCCCACCCTTTTCACTATCCATCCCCGGAGTTAGTTTACAAATATTTATTACAGGCCGACATAGCATAAATTACACAACTGAATAAGAAAAACAAGAATTTATACTATAGAGAGCCTAACAGTAGGCCCACGTACCAGATCCACTTTCCATATGCCATGATCCTCAACCCAAGTGTGTCATAGTCTCTAAGGACCTCAGAAGATCCTAGACAGTGCTTCACACCCAGGTACCCTAGCCAAGGATGAGTAAGTGCAGTGTAGAGTGCCAACCTTGTGTGTCAAAGGTCAATGAGTACTCAAGGTACCCAAGGCAATGCTCACACGAAGGGGGCTGAACCTAAAGTCTAAGAGTAGTGGGAAGTGCTAGGAGTTTTTTTTAAAAGAATTTTTGAGTTTGAAAAGAGAAGTCTGAAACAATAGTACTTTGAAAATAACTTTAGAAAAAGTAATAAAGGATTTTGTGAGAAAAACAGTTTATCAATTAGAGAAGCAATACAATCACAACCATTAGGTAGAGAGTTCAGGAAAGGAACAAACACAAACAGGGGTAGGTAGTTGGGGACAAATAATTAGCAGTAGAATAAGGTTACAGATTCGCATAGTTACCACATAGTCATTTACAAAGCAACATAGATTCAGAGAGTCACATATTAGGCATGGAAGCAGAACCATGTAGCATTCAGGTATCATGTGTTTGTAACGTAGGAAGCTAAGCATGTAACAGTGGTCATGTTGAGATGAGAAACATCAACCCATAAACGAGTAAGCATACTAGTTACATAAGTCTCACACAGAGTCACACATGAATAAAAAGGAGACATATTAGGCTAAGAGGAAGAGCTGGGACATGCTAATTACACAATACTCAAACAGTTATAGAGAATCACATGGAGAAAGCAGAATAGCAAAAAAGAAAGGATATTATAGAGTCATGTTAATTACATTGTAGGCAGTACAACCACAAGATAAAGCACAAAAGGAGCAATAAGTAGATAAACAAGAACTGAAGCATATTGTGTGGAGATACTATAATACTAACTTAGAGACATACCAGTCGAGTGATAGAGAATAGAAAAATACAAAGAGATAGAGCAGCAAAAGCAGTATGCAGAATAAGAGAGCAGCAGAGGACAATAGTCTGCAGAATGAGAGAGAGCAACAGGACAGTAGTATGGAGATGCAAGAGAGCAACAATGATTACTCAGGCTTGGCTTTCAGCCGCCTGAGTGGTCAATAGCTAGTGTAAAAATCAAGAAATGAGGGGTGTGAAAGCAAAGAGAACTCAGAACAATGTCAGTGCTCTGAGCTTTGAGTACTGCCTTAGAGATATGCAGTGTATCAATGTGTTCGTGTCAGTCAAGAGTGTGTGTGTGTAAAGAGAGAAGGTAGGGTATATATAGTTTGAAATACGAGTAGTCACACAGGTAGAGGGTGCACAGTTATGGAAATACAACCAATTAGTATCAATTAAATTACTGGACTCCTTCAATTAAGGATTCAAGTTCAAACGGTGCAGCCAGGGCTAAATAAGGAAAGGAAATCAACTTATAAGACTGATTTTGTTTACCTAGGGACAAGGAAATCATATGGCACATAATAAGAGCCAAACACATAGTATATAATCAAGGAAAGTTGAACTAACCTTATATTTATAAAGTAAACTAGGGTATTAGTTTTGAAAATCAACTGAAAGAGTCTCGGAAGCAATTACTATTACAGGGAATCTGATATAGTTAAGGAAAGTATCATATAAGTGTGGAAAGCAGTCAATGAAATGGGTACAGAATTACAAAGGACATACAGAATCATCTATTCAAGGAAAGCATCACAGGCCTGGGGATTCTTACACAAAAGGATCAATATAAATCAACAAGTAGACAACCAGTAGGGTAGAGGTCAGAGTTTTCAATCATTTAAATAGCAGTCACTGATTGACACAAAGATATACTCATAGAAATCAACAAGAAGCGGTGATAACAATGAATCAAGCGAAAGTCATAAAAAACATACGAGTACACATAGTCAAACAATAAGGATCAACCTAGAACACTAGGGTTTCAGCAATAACACTTCAAACAACAAGAAATCATGAGATAATCGCTTAAACATAGCATAGATGATTAAAATCAAAAGAGAATACTATTTTGAGAACAGGGTATAAAAGCCCTAGCTTTTGAGATTGTTAAAAACGAGATTTTCCGGAGAAACTTCATAATATTGTAAAATGTAAAATGGATCTTAAAAGAAACCCAGAAATACAGAAGGCTAGGGTTTCATGGAACCCATAAAAGAGGGCAAACCTCATGAACGACAATCGATTTAGGCCGGAGAGACTGCAAGCTTAGTCAAATGGCCGGGGTTTGGCCGGAAAATGGCAAGAGACCCAAAGGGAGGTGAGTGAACCGCTCCAGGCTCGTCTGAAGACCTTAAGAGGTCGCTGAATAGGTAAGAGGCAAGCAGGTGGCCAGGAGATGATAGTGAATCAAGGTTCCGGTGAGAATCCACCGGAGAAGGCGATTGGAAAACATCGGAGAAGACGAAGTCAAGAGAATTCAAGAGAGTCGTATAGATATAGAGAGATAGAGAGATGAACCGTCTCGAAGGGAAATTAGACGAAGGGGGGAGGTTAGGTTTGAGTTAATTATGGTAAGGGGCATCTGGGCCGTTGATCTAATTTGATCAACGACTCAGATTAATACATCTGGGTCGGGTATGGGGTTAGTTTGGGCTGGGTCGTTTATGGGTTACAGATGGGTTTGGGCTGGGTATAACTTAGGTTGTATTTAAAAAAAAAATTGGCTATTTGTTAAATACCCATTAAAAATAGATAAATAATTAATAAAAAATAGCTAATGATTAGATAAAATGAAATTAAGGCTAAATAAGTGAAATTCATGTAATTAACTAGTATTTAAAATGTAATATGACTAATCACTGAATTAAAATAGCATAAAATATACAATTAGGCTATAATTGTAAAATCATTGTAATTATAGCCAAATAATGCCAAATTGGCTAATTGGTGAAATAATAAAATCCCAATAGGTTTAAACATAAGATATAAATAACCTATTGAGTAAGAAAATGATTTGAAATTTTTTGTAACATCACTTATGCATAATTATGAATAATTATGGAACATAAAAATGTTAAATAACCAGTAAACTGATTTGATAAAAATACGGAAAATTATGGAAAATATCGATTACTGCAAAGAGTTATTCTGAAAGCTTATATGCAAGTTTGAAAATAATTTGAGGAAAATTTGGGTATCAGCAGTTGCCCCTCTTTACCCGGGAAGGATAGAAGAGTTGTCGGGTAAAGATACGATGGCCAATTTTAACCGAGTAGAGATAGTATGAAAGATTTAGGCCGCACCCTGGTTTCTGAGCTGCCTACATATCCCTGGTTTTACACTAACCAGGCCGTATGTAGTTCAGGAATCACCGTCGAAGCATACCGGTGGTGTTTTACAAGAACGGATGCAAGGTGCAGGGAAAGGTGGACGGGAAGGTCTTACGGGGTCGTTCTGTGAACTGGAGCGGTTCGCTCCTGCCTGGCTGGCTGGTTGTCCCGGCCGGGTTACCTTCAAATAAATAACAAGAATATACTGTACATAAAATAAACATGATGCAAGTTCCCGTTGGACTATGAATGTTGTCTTTGGACAATTGAGGATGATGTCGTTAGACCATGATGTCATGGGCCATGAATCGCTTGGTGCGGGATCCTCAGGCTATGAAATGATGTTCTCGGGCCATGGAGATGGTGCCTCTGAACGATGACGCCTTTGGACAAGTTAGCAATATTTCATCCCATGAAGAATGCAGTAGTATGATGCTGACAAGACAGAGCTTAGTCTTGCGATTTGCGAAAGAAAAGAGGGGAAGAGCTTAGCCCGAAAGAAAGCGTAAATAAATAGCTTAACGCAAGGTGATTGCTTTGAAAAGGTAGATAGGAGATTTGTGTAATGAAGTAGAATGCAGAGAGAGGTAGCGTGGAACCTCGGAAGGCAGAATGATAGCCTTACGCTATGCATGAAATAAATGCAGGGGAGGTAGAGCTTAACCTCAGAAGGCAGAATAGTAGCCTTATGCAATGCGAGAAAATGCAGGGAGACAGTGCTTAGTCTCGGAAAGCAGAATTGTAGCCTTATGCAATGCAGGAAATAAATGCAGTAGAGGTAGCGTAGAACCTTGGAAGGCAGAATGGTAGCCTTATGCAATGCAAGAATAAAGTGCAGGAGATGTAGCGTAGAACCTCGGAAGGCAGAATGATAGCCTTATGCAATGCGAGAAAATGCAGGGAGACAGTGCTTAGTCTCGGAAGGCAGAACATTAGCCTTATGCAATGCGAGAAAATGCAGGGAGACAGTGCTTAGTCTCGGAAGGCAGAACATTAGCCTTATGCAATGCGAGAAAATGAAATGACACTAAGAGTTCTTAGCTGATGATAAATTTTGGCGATATGATTGTTGTGAAAGAAGCGTTGTTTGCAACAATATTAAGCGTCGGCATGTGGGATGAGTTCGAGAGCGTATCCTTGAGAGGTATGCATCTTGCGGGGATAATAGGATGTTTTGGGATTTTGCCGTATTTGTGCCTGCATCCAAAGAAAAATCGTGAGTTCTGTAAAGGGGAGGGTTAGTTCGTATCCATGTTGGCTCGGCTTGGCCTATCTGCTTGATAATGATAACTTTGTTGTACCATGGGGGTAGCGTTGCTAAACAAGTTGTTTTGGGAAGTAAATATGCATGGTTTTATAAAATATAACATACAATTTAAAACAAATTTCTTTGGATGAACCGACGACCACGACGCGGTTCAAGACATTGCAGCCTCTCTTGCTACAGAATTTTGAGGGTCCTCCTCAAAATTCTGCCCCAGTTTGATAGGTGAATGTGTCTGGCTGCTGCTTGTGCGGCGACCGGCTGAACTTGCTTCGGAATTTTGAGGTCCCTCCTAAAAATTCTGGCCCAGTTTCCATTCGTGGGGAAAATGAATTTTTTATTAAAATGCGACCGAACCCATAGGGCTTCCTACATATCCCCTCTTAAACGAGAATCAGGTTAGGCGTAGTTCAATTTACAGCATTGAGAAAAGAATAAAGAGTTACACATAGTAACGCTTGACTGCGTCTGAGTTGATTGGTTTAGGCCAAACTTCTCCATCCATTTCTGCAAGTATGAGTGCTCCTCCTGTCAGCACTCGGTGAACCATGAACGGGCCTTGCCAATTGGGAGAAAATTTCCCTTTTGCTTCGTCTTGATGAGGAAAGATTTTCTTTAACACCAGTGCCCCCGGTGTGAATCGTCTTGGTTTGACTTTCTTATTGAAGGCTCTGGTCATTCTGTTCTGATATAGCTGACCATGACAAACCGCGTTCATTCTTTTTCCGTCTATGAGGGCCAATTGCTCATAGCATCTTCTTACCCATTCTGCGTCGCTGAGCTTAGCTTCTTGTATGATTCTCAGAGATGGAATCTCAACTTCAGCAGGAATGACGACTTCTGTACCGTATACCAACATGTAAGGAGTTGCCCCAGTTGATGTGCGAACCGTGGTGCGGTATCCCAGTAGGGCGAATGACAGCTTCTCATGCCACCGCTTGTGCTTCTCTATCATCTTTCTCAGTATCTTCTTGATGTTATTCTTGGCAGCATCAACGGCTCCATTCATTTGAGGTATGTATGCTGTAGAATTCTTGCGTTTGATTTTGAAGGTTTCACACATTACTTTCATCAAATCACTGTTTAGGTTGGAACCATTGTCGGTGATGATCGACTCTGGAACTCCGAACCGACAAACAATGCGGTCGCGGACAAAGTCGGCCACGACCTTTGTAGTAACTGCTTTGTAAGATGCTGCTTCAACCCATTTGGTGAAATAGTCAATGGCAACCAGAATGAACTTGTGTCCATTGGAGGCTGCAGGCTTGATTGGTCCAATAACATCCATACCCCAAGCGGCGAACGTCCAGGGTGAACTTGTTGCATTAAGCTCACTGGGAGGTACCTTTATCATATCCCCATGTATCTGACATCGGGGGCATTTGCGGACATACTGGATGCAATCTGTTTCCATGGTCATCCAGAAATAACCATCCCGAAGTATCTTCCTTGCTAGAACAAACTCGTTCATATGAGGACCGCATGTACCAGCATGTATTTCCTCCAACAACTTTGTTGCTTCCTTTGATTCGACGCATCTTAGCAAACCCAGATCGGGAGTCCTCTTGTACAGGATTCCTCCGTTGTGAAAGAAATTGTTTGATAAACTTTGAAGAGTGCGCTGCTGAGTAGCGTTTGCAAGCTATGGGTACTCTCCCTTTTCCAAGTACTCCTTAATATCATGAAACCAAGGTCTTCCGTCTCCTTCTTCTTCAACATGGTCCCAGTAGGCCGACTGATTGTGGATCTCTACCGGGATAGCATAAATGAAGTTCTTGTCTGGATGCTGGATCATAGATGACAAGGTGGCCAGTGCGTTAGCGAACTCATTCTGGATTCTGGGAACGTGCCAGAATTCAATCTTTCTGAACCTCTTTCTCAATTCCTGCACACGATGTAAGTATGGCAGTATTTTGGAATTCTTGGTCGCCCATTCTCCTTGGACTTGGTGTATCAATAAGTCTGAATCACCAATCACTAATAATTCCTGAACATTCATGTCGATGGCCAAGTTGAGCCCCAGGATGCAGGCCTCATATTCAGCCATGTTGTTGGTGTAGGGGAACCTGAGTTTGGAGGATACCGGGTAGTGCTGACCAGTTTCTGAAATTAAGACTGCTCCAATACCCACACCTTTGAAGTTTGCAGCCCCATCAAAGAACATCCTCCATCCATCGTAGGATTCTGCAATGTCCTCTCCTACGAATGACACTTCTTCATCGGGGAAATACGTTTTCAATGGCTCGTATTCTCCGTCCACAGGATTTTCAGCAAGTTGATCGGCTAATGCTTGTCCTTTGACCGCCTTCTGAGTTACGTAAATGATGTCGAACTCACTTAACAGGATCTGCCATTTAGCTAGCTTGCTAGTGGGCATGGGCTTCTGAAAGATGTACTTTAGCGGATCCATCCTCGATATGAGGTACGTTGTGTAGGCACAGAAATAATGCCTCAGCTTCTGTGCGACCCAAGTCAAAGCACAACAGGTGCGTTCTAGTAGAGAATACCGGACCTCATACGGAGTAAACTTCTTGCTGAGGTAGTAAATTGCTTGCTCTTTCCTCCCTGTTTTGTCATGTTGCCCGAGAACGCAACTGAAAGCTCCATCTAACACAGCAATGTAGAGTAATAGAGGTCTACCCGGCTCTAGAGGTACCAAGACTGGTGGTGTTGAGAGGTACTCTTTGATTCTGTCGAAGGCCTTTTGACAATCCTCAGTCCATTTGGTGGCAGCATCCTTTCTTAGCATCTTGAAAATCGCTTCACAAATGACAGTGGACTGGGCTATGAACCGGCTGATATAATTGAGCCTTCCCAGAAAGCTCATAACATCCTTCTTGTTCCTTGGTGGCGAAAATTCTTGGATGGCTTTGACCTTTGATGGATCTAGCTCTATTCCTCGACGACTGACAATGAACCCTAGCAGCTTGCCAGCAGGAACCCCGAATGCACAAATTGCAGGGTTAAGTTTCAAATTGTATTTCCTTAACCTGTTGAAGATTTTCTCAAATCTTCCATGTGATCAACAACTTTCTTTGATTTGATGATGACGTCGTCCACATATACCTCGATCTCCTTGTGAATCATATCATGGAATATAGTAGTCATGTGTCACGACCCAAATGCTAATTCAGGTCGTGATGGCGCCCAACAACGGGGTTAGGCAAGCCAATATAGAAAACACTAGATGATATCCCCTTGCCCGTCTGATTTAAACATGTCAGAAATTACCAATTTTAAACAATTAACATAATGCCAGCATGATACGACATAAACATCATAAAAATATGAAGGCACAGGGCCAAACCGAAGCACATATATAGATACACAACCCAAACCCAAAATACAAACTGCGTGTGTGCCAGGAACTAGTGTCACGAGTGTCACAGGCAACTACTGAATATACAATGACTACATTATACACAGAGTCTCAGTCTGAATGAAATAGACAGAGAATATAACAAAAGAAAATCCAGGTGCTGCTAGTAAGTCGCCGGGAAAGCAGCTCACCATGAAGTATGACCACACTATCAATATCTAGCACCGGCATGATAATCAGACGTACCAGCCTCCGGAACTGTACAGACAAGTACAGAAAGAAAATAAAGTGCAGCATGAGTACATAAATGAATATGTACCCAGTGAGTATCCCGTCTAATCTCGAGTAAGTAGTGACGAGAGGTCGACTCGATACTCACTAAGGTCCAACAAGTAACATAAAGCAGAATATAAGGAAAACAGTAGACATGTAAGCAATATATCACAATGAAGTAAACACAAGGTTTTCAGGTAAGTACTGAAAGCAAATGACAATTTCCACTTTCTCTTCTTCCCAATACTGCCTTAAATATTAAATCAGGAAAAAACACCAAATAGGCATGCGCACACAAGGATAAGACAACAAGCTGGAGTCATAAGGAAGAATAGCTATGCACTGCCGGGGATCGACTAGCCCGTACCAAGAGTGCATGCCTACAAATAATCATGCCTACGCGTATAAAGCTCTCGAGAAGTGCGAAGTGAACTGAGGTCCTCGTTCCGATATTAAAGACGCCGGCACACGATGCAATCAGACAATCTCTCGAATGTAAATCTGAGCCAGCCTCTCTGTCGTATAAGTAGTAGCCACAGGAATGAATTGCGACAATTTGGTCAATCTATCCACAATGACCCAAACTGCGTCAACCTTCCGCAAAGTCCGAGGAAACCCAACCATGAAGTCCATGGTGATGCGCTCCCATTTCTACTGAGGAATGGGCATCTGCTGAAACAAGCCCCCTGGCCTCTGGTGCTCGTACTTAACCTGCTGACAATTAAGACACCTGGCCACATACTGAACAATGTCCTTCATCATCCGCCTCCACCAGTCATGCTGCTTCAAATCACGATACATCTTCGTCGCTCCTGGATGAATAGAATACCGAGAATTGTGCTCCTCTACTAGAATCCTCTCCCTCAAGCCATCAATATCTGGAACACCTAATCGGCCCTGAAGTCTCAAAACACCATCCTCGCCCAAGGTAACCTCCTTGGCCTTACCTTGGACCACTGTATCCCGAAGCTCTGCCAGACATGGATCATCGAACTGTCGAGCCTTAATCTCACCCAACAATGAAGACCGAGCAACCAGATGAGCTAGAACTTGACGAGGCTCTGAAAGGTCCAATCTCACCAAGGGATTGGCCAAGGACTGAATGTACAGGGCTAAAGGTCTCTCCTAAGCTGTAATGTAGGCCAAACTACCCATACTCGGTGCTCTCCTGCTCAAAGAATCCGCTACTACATTCTCCTTGCCCGGGTGGTACAAAATAGTAAGATCATAGTCCTTTAACAACTCAAGCCACCTCCGCTGCCTCAAATTAACGTCCCTCTGCTTAAGCAAGTACTGCAAATTGCGGTGATCAGTGTAGACCTCACATGATACACCATACAAGTAGTGCCGCCAAATCTTCAAAGCATGAACAATTTCCGCCAACTCTAAGTCGTGTACAGGATAATTCTTCTCATGAAATTTCAGTTACCGTGAAGCATAAGAAATAACCCTACCATCCTGCATCAACACACATCCCAACCCGACGCGTGAAGCGTCTCAATATACCGTGTACATCCTTGACTCGGAAGGCAATGATAGAACTGGTGCTGAAGTCAATGCTGCCTTGAGCTTCCGAAAGCTCGCCTCACAATCGTCTAACCATCGAAATGGGTCATTCTTCTAAGTTAACCTAGTCAGTGGAGCTGCAATAGAGGAGAATACCTCCACAAATCGACGGTAATAGCTTGCTAAACCCAGAAAACTCTTGATCTATGAAGCTGAAGTAGGACGCGGCCAACTCTGAACTGCCTCAACCTTCTGTGGATCAACCATGATACCCTCACCGGACTCCACATGCCCAGAAAATGCCACATACTCAAACCAGAACTCGCACTTGGAGAACTTAGCATATAGCTTCTACTCTCGCAAGATCTGAAGCACGACTCTCAAATGCTGCTCGTGCTCACCAAGGCTCCGTGAGTAGACCAGTATATCGTCAATGAAAACAATAATGAAGGAGTCGATAAAGGGCCTGAACACCCTATTCATCAAGTCCATAAATGTTGCTGGGGCATTGGTCAAGCCAAAGGACATCACTAAGAACTCATAATGGCCACATCTGGTGCGAAATGCCGTCTTTCGAACATCAGAAGCCCGAATCTTCAACTGGTGATAACCCGATCTCAGATCAATCTTAGAAAACACACGAGCACCCTGCAACTGGTCAAACAAATCATCAATGCGCGACAAAGGATACTTATTCTTGATGGTCACCTTATTTAGCTGACGATAGTCAATGCACATCCGCATAGACCCATCATTCATCTTCACAAATAAGACTGGAGCACCCCACGGCGACACACTCGGCCTGATGAACCCCTTGGCCAACAACTCTTCAAGCTAATCTTTCAACTCCTATAGCTCCTTAGGAGCCATACGATAAGAGGGAATGGAAATAGGCTGAGTATCTGGAGCCAAATCAATACATAAGTCTATATCTCGATCTAGAGGCATGCATGGAAGGTCTAAAGGGAACACATCCGGAAATTCTCGAACAACAGGCACTGAATCAATGGTAGGAGACTCGGCAGTGGTGTCCCGCACAAAAGCGAGATAAGCTAAGCAACCCTTCCCAACCATGTGCCGAACCTTCATATAGGAAATGACCCGGCTGAATGCACTAACTGAAGAACCTCTCCATTCTAACCTCGGCGACTCAAGCATGGCTATCGTAACTATCTTAGCATGGAAATCCAACACGGCATGATAGGGAGATAGCCAATCCATTCCCAAAATAACCTCAAAATCAACCATATCAAGCAATAACAGGTCGGCTCTAGTCTCGAGTCCACAGAAGGTAATCATACAAGATCGGTAAACCCGGTCTACCACCACAGAATCGCCCACAAGAGTGGACACATATAAAGGATAACCCAAGGTCTCACGAGGAACATGTATAAAATGAGCAAACAATGCCGAGATATATGAATACATAGACCCTGGATCAAATAACACTAAAGCCTCCCTACCACAAACTGAAATAATACCTGTAATCACGGCGTCTGAGGCCACTGCGTCTTATCTTGCCGGAATAGCATAGAATCTGGCTGCAGAACCTGAAGACTGAGCTCCCCCAAGGCGAGCTGGAGCTGAATGACCCCCTCCTGACTGGCCTCCCCCTCTAGGACGACCCCTGCCAACCTTACCTCTACCCTAAGGTGGTCGAACTGTTGGTGCTGAAATCATAGGCTTGTGACTCTACTGCACGGCCTTGCCTCGATACCTGGGACACTGCCTGATCATATGGTCCAGCGCCCCACACTCGAAACAACCTCTAGATGCCTTAGACTGCTGTCCCGAAGAAGAAGAACACTGAATAGCTGGATGGCGGTAAGAATTATCTGACAAGGCACTGAAATAGGAACCAGAGGATCTCTGACGGCTGGAGTAACCGCTGGGTGCACCCTGGATGGCTGGTGGATGGTAATAGCGCTTTGGAATTGCACTAAACTAAGGCCTCACTAAAATACCCCTGGGAAGTAGTAGAGGTGATGAATATGAAGGCCTACTGAACTGGTCGCCTCTGAACTGACCTCTGCCCCTAGTTGGAGCACCCCTGAAGTCACCTGTGAACCTGGCCCTCTTGTCCTGCTGACCCTGCTGACCCGGCTGACCCTGCTCCCTGCTCCTTGTACTGTAACCCTCAATCCACCGAGATATCTCAACTACAAGCTGTTGTGGGGCACCCATCTCTACCTCTATGGCCATGGAGGTCCTGATACTCGGATGTAAACCTGCCACGAATCGTCGCACCCTCTCGTCATCAGTGGGCAATATCATAAGAGCATGGCGATATAACTCTGAAAACCTCGCCTCTTAATCCGTCACAGACATCTGCCCCTGCTCTAACCTCTCAAACTGACCCCGAAGCTCCTCTCTCTCGGACGGTGGAATGTATCTATCCAAGAATAGCTGAGTGAACTGACTCCAAGTGACAAAAGGAGAATCCGCTGACCTGCTAAGAACATATGACTGCCACCAGCGGCAAGCTCTGCCCTCAAGCTGAAAGGTGGTGAAGTCCACCCCATGTGACTCTAATATCCACATATTGTGCAGTATGTCCCTGCATCTGTCGATTAAATCCTGGGCATCCTCACCCATCTCACCCCAGAAGACTGGAGGGCGAAGTCGGGTCCATCTATCAAGCATCTTCTGCTGGTCACCCTCTGCGACAGGCCTGGGATCTGGCTGTGCTACGATAGGCTAAACTCCACCCACGGGCGGTGTACCCGGAGTGTGATGTGTTTCTGCCTGTCCGGTGGCCTGAGCGGTAGGGGTCTGAACTCCCCCTCCCACCTGGGAAGTAGCAAGGTCTACTGGAAGTAAGCCTGCCTGGGACATAGTGTCCATAAGTCTCAACATGCGGCCCATGACCTCCTGGAAGCCTGGAGCCGTCATAAAATACAGTGGAGTAGGAGAAAATAGAGGCAACTCATCCTGCTCCTCGATAATAGGATCCTCAAGCGGTGCAACTAGTACAGCTCTGGGACGCCCTCGTCCCCTACCTCGAACAGGAGCCCTACCCGTGCCCCTACCACGGCCTCGAGCGGCGGGGGTAGCGACCTCCCCTGGATCAGGAACATGAGAAGCACGCGTCCTCGCCATCTGTGAGAGAGTAGAAGATCCATTTGAATACATCATAGATAGCACGATAGGATCTGAACAAGGAGGACTTTGTTAACACCCTATAGCTTCCTGAAGATAAGTACAGACGTCTCCGTACCGATCCGCAAGACTCTACTTTGTTTGCCCGTGACTCGTGAGACTACGTGAACCTAAAGCTATGATACCACGTTGTCACGACCCAAATCCTAATTCGGGTCACGATGGCTCCCAACAACGAGGTTAGGCAAGCCAATATAGAAAACACTAGATGATATCCCCTTGCCCGTGTGATCTAAACATGTCAGAAATTAACAATTTTAAACAATTAACATAATGCCAGCATGATACGACAGAAACATCATAAAAATATGAAGGCACAGGGCCAAACCGAAGCACATATATAGATACACAGCCCAAACCCAAAATACAAACTGCTTGTGTGCAAGGAACTAGTGTCACGAGTGTCACGGGCAACTACTGAATATACAATGACTACATTATACACAGAGTCTTAGTCTGAATGAAATAGACACAGAATATAACAAAAGAAACTCCAGGGTGCTTCTAGGAAGTCGCCAGGAAAGCAGCTCACCGTGAAGTATGACCACACTATCAATATCTAGCACCGTCCTGATAATCAGACGTACCAGCCTCCGGACCTATACAGACAAGTACAGAAAGAAAAGAAAGTGCAGCATGAGTACATAAATGAATATGTACCCAGTGAGTATCCCGTCTAATCTCGAAGAAGTAGTGACGAGAGGTCGACTCGATACTCACTAAGGTCCAACAAGTAACATAAAGCAGAATATAAGGAAAACAGAGGACATGTAAGCAATATATCACAATGAAGTAAACACAAGGTTTTCAGGTAAGTACTAAAATCAAATGACAATTTCCACTTTCTCTTCTTCCCAATACTGCCTTAAATCATAAATCAGGAAACAACACCAAATAGGCATGCGCACACAAATATAAGACAACAAGTTGGAGTCATAAGGAAGAATAGCTATGCACTGCCGGGGATCGACCGGCCCATACCAAGAGTGCATGCCTACAAATAATCATGTGTACGCACTGTCGGGGATCGATCGGCCCGTACCAAGAGTGCGTCCAATCAATGTAATCATATCATATCACAGTGAAGAATAGCTATGCACTGCCGGGGATCGACCGACCCGTACCAAGAGTGCATGCTTAACAATAATCCTGCCTACATACTTCCGGGGATGGACCGGCCCGTACCAAGAGTGCGTCTATCAGTGTAATCATATCATACTGTAACTTCATCCATGCACTGTCGGGGATCGACCGGCCCGTACCAAAAGTGCATTCTTAATTAAATCCCGGTGCACTGCCGGAGATCGACCGGCCCGTACCAAGAGTGCACTATAAAATCCGCTGTGGCATACGACCCGCTCCCCTAAGAGTGAAGGAAGATGGAAATGGAGGAAAAATGGGCTGGGTCCCGTATTAAAAATACACTGCCCAGCTGCTTGTATTATGCGATCGCAGCTCGCACAGGGCAATTGCCCAGGACCCTCAAGAAGCACAGCAGGAGAAGGCTGGCGATCGCAGAGAGTAGCAGGCAGGGGGGGATTAGGGTAGGCAGCTTTGTGCGATCGCGGGGGTGAGGGTTACGATCGCAGATAGACTACCCTGTGCGATCGCAGATAGACCTGTGCGATCGCACAGGTCATTTTCCCACCCCAGGTCCAACCTCTTGTGCGATCGCAGCTGATTGCCTGCAAACGCACTGAAGAAAACGAGACAGAAAATACTGGTGTTTTGGAATTAACTTCGAGGGGTCCGAAACTCACCCGAGCCCCTCGGGACCCCGTTCAAAGACACCAACAAGTCTTTATTCATGATATGGACTCGCTCGAACTTCCGGAACATGAAAAACAACAACAAAACTCAAAATTTAACCCCAAAACCAAATTGAATCAACTTAAGAACTTAAGAAATTCTAGAATTCACTTCAATGCGCCGAACGGGTCTATACTACTCGGAATGACTTCAAATTTTGCGGACAAGTCATAAATGACATAACGAAACTATTCCTGGTCTCGGAATTGCATTCGGACCTCGGTAGCCTAAAATCACATTCCAAACCAAATGTCAAGTTCTATGAAAATCCTCAAAACTTCACTAACTCTAAATATCCCATTTTGATCCGAAACCTGTCAAATCAAGTCCGTTTCTTACCAAATTTCACAGATAACATAAATAACACATATTGAACCCGTTCCGGGCTCCGTACCCATAATACGATCCCGGCAGCACAGGTTTCACATCAAGGTTCATTTTCATAAGCCTTTATTATTTTCAGAAAACAATTTTCTTTAAAAATTCATTTCTCGGACTTGGGTCCTCGGAATTCGATTCCGGGCTCCCATATTTTTCTACGAACCTTCCGGGACCGTCAGATCACGGATCCATGTCCGTTTACCAAAATGTTGACCTAAGTCAACTTTATTCAACTAATTATCATAAATTCATCTCTTTATGTAATTTCCACATAAAGGCTTCCCGGCTACGTGCCCAGGTTGCGCACGCACATCGAGGTGAGATTTACGGAGGCTTTCGGGGCCTCAAAACACAGTCATAATTAATTTTACATAAGATGACCCCTTTTGGGTCATCCTATCATGGCTCTCATGTAAGTGGCCCCTGCATTCTTTAGACCGAATGGCATCATCTTGTAGAAATACACTCCCTACGGCGTAATGAATGTTGTTTTCTCAGCATCTTCCTCGTCCATCCAAATCTGATGCTAACCAGCAAAATAATCTACAAAGGACTGCAGCTCGTGCTTGGCACAGTTATCAATTAAGATGTGTATGTTTGGCAGGGGGAAGTCGTCTTTCGGAATGGCCCGGTTGAGATCCCGGTAGTCGATGTAGACTCTGACCATCCCATATTTCTTTGGTACAGGCACAATTTTGGCTAACCATGTAGGATATTCGACCACCTGGAGAACCCCGACGTTGATCTGCTTGGTGACCTCTTCTTTAATTTTCAAGCTCATGTCTGGTTTGAACTTCCTGAGCTTTTGCTTCACTGGTGGGCATGTTGGATCGGTTGGCAGCTTGTGGGCCACAATAGATGTACTGAGTCTAGTCATGTCATCATATGACCAGGCGAATATGTCCTCATATTCCCTTAAGAATTCTGTATATCCCTCATTTTCTAACGGCGACAGATGAATGCTGATGCGTGTTTCTTTGACGTTCTCTGTGTTTCCCAGGTTGACAACCTCAGTCTCGTCCAAGTTAGACTTAGGTCTATTCTCAAAGTTCTCGACCTCTTTAATAATATCCTCAAGTATATCATCCTCATCTAACTCGAAATCCGTTTGTTGTGTTGGCTCGTTGCATGTCACAGTCGTCGGTTCATCAAGATAAGTAATAGTAATGTTGTGTAAATAAAGTAATGGGGGAGGAAAACAGTAGCAAGTAAATATAAGATTTATAAAGAAACTGGAAATGCTTTGATAAATTAAATAATTGTTTAAACATGGGAGCTCTTTCTTGCAGAAATTAAAATGCGAAAAGCAGAAAATTCTTTAATAAATAAACTGTAAAGAAATGCTTGTTTCGTTAATACCCCGAGGCTTGACGGGCTTTGGTTGTCCTGATGGACCAATTGTTGAGATATGATCCCTTGCTCATGACCTGTATAGAAGGGCCTTCCTCCCCCTCTTCTTCGAGAATGACACAGCAGTCCATATCATCATCATCAAGAAATAGATCCCTCATTGTCGCTAGCGCATCCTCCTCGTCGTGCTCCTTGAGTTTTATGGGCTTTGTGATTCCCTGGAGATTTTTACCGAGCCCTTTGCCTGGCTCGTACACTTGCCAGTTCAATATGCTTTCGGTCTTACTGTCCCACCACTTTTCCTTGTCAATGGCGTTAACACGTTCAACGTTGTGGTAGATTTCTCAACCCAACTTCCTCCTTCCATCGATGACCGAAAAGGTCTGGCGACCGTAGATGTGGTTGCTACCGTCGCCATGAATTATTAGCTCTTGGTGATTCCATTTAAACTTCAAAGCTTGGTGTAAGGTTGATGCCACGACCCTAGCAGCGTGGATCCAATGTCGCCCCAACAGCAGGTTGTGTGATGCAGGCACGTCTATCACTTAGAAGTCTACATCGAACCAAGTAGGTCTCATCTGTAGGCACAAGGTGATTTCTCCTATGGTAGAACTCTGCGAACCATCGAAAAACTTCACGTTGATCTCTCTTTCTCTTATCTCATGTAGACTCTTGCCTAATTTCTTGAGCGTGACCGGCGGACAGATGTTGAGGCTGGAACCCCCATCAATTAGGATCCTTGTGATGAAATGATCCTCACGTTGCACAGTGATGTGCAGTGCTCTGTAATGTCCTAATCCTTCGGGTGGCAGCTGATCTTCATGGAAAGTGATCTTGTGACTTTCCAGTACCTAGCCTACCATGTTGGCCATTTCCCCACTGGTGATATTGTCTGGCACGTATGCTTCACTCAGCACTCTCAACAAAGCACTCCTGTGTGTTTCAGAGTTCTGTAATAGGGAGAGGATGTATAATCTGAGCTGGTGTTTTGTTAAACTGGTCGAGGATTGAGTATTCCTTGGCTTGTATCTTTCTCCACTGATCATCTGAACCTGTTTCAATGATGGGGGGACGGTTGTTGTCCTGCTTGCTAGACTCGACCAAATATTCAGGGGTATAAACTCTGTCAATTCTCGTCATACCATGTGCAGCAATGGCTTTTTCAGACTTGCCTTTACCTTTCCTCCTTGCTTCAGCGGTATAGTCCCACGAAATGGCGTCTGAGTAAAAGGGTGTCGCTGTTGACATTGCCACTGGAATAGGTGTGGTCATTCTTATTCCTGCCAAAGTATATGTTATAGATAGTCGGATTGCAATTTTGAGCGGTCGTACAAACTCGACTTCGATCGGCACTGGGGCCCTTTCCTTTGCGGGTGGTCTCGATTCAAACTAAAGTGGAATAGACATGTTTACCTCAGCTTCCTCAGATGGCTGCATCTGGACCATGATCGAATTAAGAGTAATGGCAGGCTTCTTCGGATCACCCTCTGCAATCAGCCCAATCGATCCCTCGGGATCCCAGTCATCATCAACCTCAATCATGTGGACACCACCCTTATGGTCAGGCAGCGGATTATTGCGAACAGTAGGAGCTGGGTCCTTGGCTACAATGATCTTGTTATCTATGAGGGTCTGTATCTTATCCTTCAAGGAACGACATTCCTCGATGGTGTGTCCCTTTATGCCGGAGTGGTAAGCTTAAGTTTTGTTTGGGTTGACCCACTAAGAAGGGTTCTCAAGGGCGACAGCAGGAATGGGTATGACATAACCGACGGCTTTGAGCTTTTTGTATTATTAGTCAATGGGTTCAGCTATGGCGGTATACTATTTTGGTGGACGACAGTCGAAGTTTGGGCGAGGTCTTAGGAAGTTTTGGCGATTAGGTGGTGATTGGTAGTGATAAGGTTGGGAATTGTAGGCATTATAGATGGGAGCTGGTTGGGAGTATCTAGGCGAGGTAGGCTGATAGGTGGGTGGTGGATCTTTGTAGGTAGGTGAGGGTGTTTGGTATTGAAGTGAGGGTGCTTGGTAGCTTGGAGCTGGTTGATATGTGAAGGAAGGTGCGGGGTATACTTGGTATTTGGGAGGGGACATGTCTTGTTGTTCCACCATCACGGCTCCTACATCCCTTTTCTTAGACACACCACCGGATTATCAGATCTTTATTGGTAGCCTGTAAAGATTCAAAATTAGTAACCATACTGTTTTTGATACCTTCCTCGATTCGCTCTCCCAGCTTGATGATATCAGAAAACTTATGCCCCTCGACCATCATCAGCCGCTCATAGTACTAAGGATCCTGAGCTCGTACAAAGAACTTCTTCATTTGTTCCGCTTCCAAGGTCGGTCTGACCTTTGTGTCTTCTGACCTCCAACGAGTAGCATACTCGCAAAAGGTCTCTGTTGGTTTCTTCTTTAAGTTCTGGATGTAGAATATATCTGGTGCATTCTCTGTGTTGAACCTGAATCTATCCATGAAGTTCGTAGCCATGCTCACCCAATTGGTCCATTTCTTTGGATCCTGGCTGATGTACCAGGATAGTGCATCTCCTTTCAAGCTCCTCATGAAGAGTTTCATGCGGATTCTTTCATATTTTCCCACGCCGACCAATTTGTCGCAGTAAGTCCTCAAAGGGACTATTGGGTCACCAGTACCATCGAACATCTCGAACTTAGGAGGTTTATACCCCTCGGGCAGTTCGACATCGGGCTGTATGCAAAGATCCTCATAGTTCAACCCCTCAATCTCTTTAACTCCTTCGACGCCCTGAACTCGGTTGGTCAATTTCTTCAGTTCCTCGGCCAGATTCCTGATGAGCCTATCCTTCTCGTCGAACTCATGGGTATGTGGTGTGGAATGAGCTACAGTTTCCACATAAATGGGATTATCGTAATCCTGGAAGTGGTCTCTTGTCTGATCCTAGAGAGGCGGAGTGTTGTGGTGACATGTGTTGCGTTGTGCTGGTGGAACTGGATCTTTTGGATGATTTGGTTGTTTGGGGATGTTTTGTGGTAAAGTGGGGTTCGGAGCATTAGGGAAGTGAACGTCTGGGACGTTGAGGGTGAATTATAAGTGGGCCAAGTTCTTGACTTGATCAAGTTCCTCATGGAACTTTAGCAGCTTCATCTCTAATGGAGACATACCCTCGTGGAGAACCTGAATACCTCGACCATCAGTGATCTCAACCTGTTCATCCCCGTTGTCTTTTCTGGTACCGTTTGTATCTGCCATCTTAGTTTTGCCCTTGTTTTTCCTTTTAGGAGGACTGGGAGGAGGAGTAGGGGGGGGCCCTTTGATCTTGTGCAATAAGTTGTTGATGCCAGAGTGCACGAACTACCCTTTGGGGAGGGGAATAATAAATAAAGAAAAACAAAACAAAAGGTAAGGAAGTCAGTGAGGATTATGAAGAATATTGTGGTAATTTAAACACGTAATGCGAAAATGTAAAACGCATCTTAAGTTGGGGAACCTCTTTGTGCCCGAGGTAGGCCTAGCGACAAATTAATTTGGATAACTTTAAAATATTAAATGCCTCATTTTATTGATAATAAAATAGTCAAATCCAACTTGACTCTAAGAATGCGAAAATATAAAATGTCACTAATGGCCAGTGGCTTTATTACATCAAAAGCAAAGTAAAGACAAATACTATCTATTTGGTCCCAGAAGGGCCTTCCCCAGACTCGACATCTATGCTTGCCTTGATCAACATTCCCATCTCGCGGAGTCCCAGCAGCAAGTAGGTCTTGGCTAGAATTCCCATTTGAGCTCTCTCATTCTTCTGACAAGTCTCGATCCTCCTAAGGAACTTCTCCTCCAGGTCAACTATGCCTCGCTCCAAGTGTGCTAGCCTCCGGGTGGAAGTGATGGCCATGTCCTTCCATTCCTCAATCAGCTTTTTGTTGGCTATGTGGATTTTGTGATGATCTTTATTACAGTCACGGAGCCTCTTGCACAGCTGGTTGAGTCTAGTTGTTGCCTTGGCTTTCTCATCTATGACCCTATGTCCTCGAGCGAACCCTGGCTCAATACTTCCTCCCCAGTTATCCTCCAACCATCCCAGATAATAAAGAGAGCAACCAGTGTGATACCTGTCGGGCTCGATAGTATCCTTCTCCAACCGGATCCTGCAGTGCCACAATTACTGAGCTTGACACTTGTGAGGGCTGTCATCATTTTGGAAATCCGCCCTGAGATGACTCATTTTCTCGACCCTTGGGATGACTTGCTTCCTCCCAGCCTGCCTCATGACTCGAATCGGGATGTAAGGGTATGTCCCTCTAAGCCCAATCAATATTAGGAATGGAGTGTCTCTAGTCTGGATGATGAATTCGTCGGTCAGGAACCACTCGAACATCCATTGGACCTGATCCTCGGTCAGATTTTCCAATAACTCGACCCATCCATTTGGCATTCTCCGGCTGAGCAAACATGTCGGGGATGTAGTTCATACGCTTTGTATGATGGAAAGCAATATGATCATCCCAAACTCTCCTGTGTATGTCTTGACGGTAGTCACCCCTTTGCAGATGCTCGTTGAGCCAGAGCTGGAGTAGCAGGTTGCAACCCACAAAATGTTTCGCTCCTCGTTGCTAGTTCTCCAAGGCTCGGTATATGTCGGCAACGATTATAGGTATGATGCTGAAATCCTGCCCGTCGATCCCTTCCATCAAAGTCTTGGTAACCATAGCCAATCTGGTGTGGATTCTCCCCGTCTTTATCGGGAAGACCATCAGTCCCAAAAAGCTGAATATGAAGACGAATACCCGGCGATGAATGTGCCTCAGAGAGGTGAGAGCGAACTCTTTCTGATATGTGCGGTAAGACTGACTACGGCCATACCTCTCGTACAAGTAGTCAAAGGGGTTGTACGAGTCTTTCAAGCAGACTAAGTCCGGATTCTTCTTGAGTCCCATCATCTTGAGAAAACCCCGGCCTGTTCGGTTTTCAGGCATCAATAACCCTTGAGACTCCCAAGGCAAACCAGCTAACCCCCCTATCTCCTCTAGCAGCGGTGTCATCTCATTGTTTCCAAATCGAAAAAAACTGACCGATCACAATCCCAGAATAAGGTGGCAGCCTCTATCACCATGTTATTAGGCTGAATGTCCAAGAGAGAAGGCAGGTTGCCCAGGTGTTTTCTAACTATTGTTTTGTCGCTTGAGTGCAAGTTTTGGGTTGATGTTGGTGACCATGCCGAATCCGGGTACCTCGTGCCTCATTTCTGCAAAATAAACAGGTTAGGCCCTTACCCCCACAAGACTCGACTATTTAACATCAATAATTAGCATGAGCATTTAAGTTCTCCAAATAACTGCACAGAACGTGAAGGCGTCCTTTTGGGTTCCAGGGAAACCCAATGGACTTTGGACAAGGCTATCTTAAAGGCTATTGTGCGGACAACATGTTAGCCTGGATAGGTTTGACCATGATGCTTGTAACATACAATAGAGTAAGGTTTCTATTGGGGTTTTAGACTGGTACCCTTGAGCGGACAACTCAAGGGGTAAAGGCACAGAACTGTCGACTGCACCGCTGATCGACTAGTTTTATCGCAAATACGCCTTTCCGAATTTAGGGGGTGATAATATTGGAATAGCGCAACCACTCATTGTAAGCGTTGCTATAGGATTTTTGTTTGGCAAGAGTGGAATATGAATGTGGAGAATGATATGCAAATAAATATCATTAAACAAATAGGCATGTATTTTCACGTTGAGGAAAGCGGTAAAGAAAGGAAATACAATAGTTATAATGGAAAGCGGTTACAAAGAAAACATGAAGATATGTCAGTTTCGTTCAGGTGAAATGAATACTTGCAAAAAAATTAAACAGTTAACAACATAAAAGGGGAAACGGAAAAGGTGTAAGCATTTAAATGAAAATTAAAGGTCCAAATTCACAAAGCAACTTGTAATGGTATAAGCCTAAGGACCTCCCCAGCAGAGTCACCATGATGTCGCGCCCCCTTTTTCTATCGCACAGGTTAGGTACGGAGAGATCGGGTTTTATGACATTCTGGACAACTCCTTAAAGGAAAAGGGTTTAAGGAAGAGTCGCCACCTAACGATTTTTATGGTGCGTTAGGGAAGCTAGAGTTGATAACTCATAAACTAGTTTGCATTACCAGAGATTGGGTAAGGGCTTGAAATTATCCCAAGGGGAAGGTGTTAGGCACCCCTCAAGATCCACAACTGTGGGTCCCAGCCAAGAAATTTTGTGAATTTGGACGATGAACAAGTAGCAAGCAAGGTTCATATAAGAGGGGATTTCAAACAGGTGTGAAAATCTTTAAAGGTTTAGAGAAAAACATTAGAATAACATTTGAAAAGAAACTGTCCTAGGTTTAAAGTAATACGGATCACATCAATGCAATACCCGGTATGTCACGCCTCGAAGAGGGGCTACACGTGGTATTAGCGCACCGGTCATCATATCCGCATTCTACCCTTCCCACCCCGTAAAGGTTATTTAAAGCGCGTGTGTTGGTCATGAATGCTTATTGCGTGCTATTACCCGTCCCATCCTATCAGTCCCGGAGGGTGTTTAGGACTACTATTCCTACAAGGAGAGTACTAGGCTGACCCCTAGGTTTAAAGGATATACTCTAAGTGACATACAATAACAGTTAGGACTACATATAGAGGAAGCATACAAAAGCAAATATGGGCTCATAAATCCCTCCACAGGTTGTACACGTAAATAGCACGACTCAAGCACATAAAGGAGTCTCGAGTTTCAGAACTTAAGGCAGGATTTCAGGTGTGAATATAGCATTAAGACAGCAGGATTAAAGAGTTGCAGAAGAAGTATATGGCCAGTTTAAGACCACTGTAGTTGACAAGTGATGTGTAAAGAGTTTCGGATTTATATTGGGGTCCTAGAGTGTGCCTACGCGTCTGAAATGATCTAGATGTTGTTTTAATAGACATACAGAATGCACTTCCTTAGGTTTAGCTCTAGTGAACGGGTGATTATGTGAGTATGATGGATGCAAGTCCTATAGGCATAATATCTAAAATGCACGCATAATGTAGGCAGACCTAAACATGCTTTACTGAATACACAAACATTTGCAGAAATCAGAAATCATTATTTAACGATATTTTACTTATTAACCAAAACATATAGAAACGTGATTCAAGTTGCTGATCCTATTCTCGTGAATTCTAAATGTTCTTAGAAGTATGCTTAGTACAGTGCTTGAATATAGGCATGCTGAGAGTAAATTCCTAAGATAACAGGATATCTAATGCAAATATTGATAATTGGTTATTATTACGAACCTAAAATAGGATTTCTATATGAAACAATTATGTATATGCAGAGGCAATGTCATTGTGGCAACCATTTCTAATAGTTATTTAACTAGAATAGGATTTCTAAGCGGGACAGTAATTATAACAGCCTATTACTGGTAGTTAACATGATTTTCTAAGTGATCATGAGTGTGATGAGATGCTGAAGTAAAAAAACCTAAAACATGATTTACTAATGCATGGAAAATAAGTCCTAAACAGGATTTCTATTGCGCACATAGGTGAAGTAAATCCTAAACATGTTTTCTACACGGATTTATACTAAACATGCATAATCCCACCCTTTTCACTATCCATCCCCGGAGTTAGTTTACAAATATTTATTACAGGCCGGCATAGCATAAATTACACAACTGAATAAGAAAAACAAGAATTTATACTATAGAGAGCCTAACAGTAGGCCCAAGTACCAGATCCACTTTCCATATGCCATGATCCTCAACCCAAGTGTGTCATTGTCTCTAAGAACCTCAGAAGATCCTAGACAGTGCTTCACACCCAGGTACCCTAGCCAAGGATGAGTAAGTGCAGTGTAGAGTGCCAACCTTGTGTGTCAAAGTTCAATGAGTACTCAAGGTACCCAAGGCAATGCTCACACGAAGGGGGCTGAACCTAAAGTCTAAGAGTAGTGGGAAGTGCTAGGAGTTTTTTTTTAAAAGAATTTTTGAGTTTGAAAAGAGAAGACTGAAACAACAGTACTTTGAAAATAACTTTAGAAAAAGTAATAAAGGATTTTGTGAGAAAAACAGTTTATCAATTAGAGAAGCAATACAATCACAACCAGTAGGTAGAGAGTTCAGGAAAGGAACAAACACAAACAGGGGTAGGTAGTTGGGGACAAATAATTAGCAGTAGAATAAGGTTACAGATTCACATAGTTACCACATAGTCGTTTACAAAGCAACATAGATTCACAGAGTCACATATTAGGCATGGAATCAGAACCATGTAGCATTCAGGTATCATGTGTTTGTAACATAGGAAGCTAAGCATGTAACAGTGGTCATGTTGAGATGAGATACATCAACCCATAAACGAGTAAGCATACTAGTTACATAAGTCTCACACAGAGTCACACATGAGGAAACAGAAGACATATTAGGCTAAGAGGAAGAACAGGGACATGCTAATTACACAAGACTCAAACAGTTATAGAGAATCACATGGAGAAAGCAAAATAGCAAAAGGGAAAGGACATTATAGAGTCATGTTAATTACATGGTAGGCAGTAGAACCACAAGATAAAGCACAAAAGGAACAATAAGTAGATAAACAAGAACTGAAGCATATTGTGTGGAGATACTATAAAACTAACTTAGAGACATACCAGTCGAGTGATAGAGAATAGCAAAATGCAAAGAGATAGAGCAGCAACAGGAGTATGCAAAATAAGAGAGCAGCAGAGGATAATAGTGTGCAGAATGAGAGAGAGCAATAGGACAGTAGTATGCAAATGCAAGAGAGCAACAATGATTACTCAGGCTTGGCTTTCAGCTGCCCGAGTGGTCAATAACTAGTGTGAAAAGCAAAAAATTAGGGGTATGAAAGCAAATAGAGCTCAGAAGAATGTCAGTGCTCCGAGCTTTGAGTTATGCCTTAGTTATATGCAGTGTATCAATGTGTTCGTGTCAGTCAAGAGTGTGTGTGTGTAAAGAGAGAAGGTAGGGTATATATAGTTTGAAAGACGAGTAGTCACACAGGTAGAGGGTGCACAGTTATGGAAATACAACCAATTAGTATCAATTAAATTACTGGACTCCTTCAATTAAGGAGTCAAGTTCAAACGGTGCAGCCAGGGCTAAATAAGGAAAGGAAATCAACTTATAAGACTAATTTTGTTTAATTAGGGACAAGGAAATCATATGGCACATAATAAGAGCCAAACACATAGTATATAATTAAGGAAAGTTGAACTAACCTTATATTTATAATGTAAACTAGGGTATTAGTTTTGAAAATCAACTGAAAGAGTCTCGGAAGCAATTACAATTACAGGGAATCTGATATAGTTAAGGAAAGTATCATATAAGTGTGGAAAGCAGTCAAAGAAATGGGTACAGAATTACAAAGGACATACAGAATCACCTATTCAAGGAAAGCACCACAGGCCTGGGGATTCTTACACAAAAGGATCAATATAAATCAACAAGTAGACAACCAGTAGGGTAGAGGCCAGAGTTTTCAATCATTTAAATAGCAGTCACTGATTGACACGAAGATATACTCATAGAAATCAACAAGAAGAGGTCATAACAATGAATCTTGCGAAAGTCATAAAGAACTTACGAGTACACATAGTCAAACAATAAGGATCAACCTAGAACACTAGGGTTTCAGCAATAACAGTTCAAACAACAAGAAATCATGAGAGAATTGCTTAAACATAGCATAGATGATTAAAATCAAAAGGGAATACTGTTTTGAGAACAGGGTATAGAAACCCTAGCTTTTCAGATTGTTAAAAACGAGATTTTCTGGAGAAAACCATAGAGAAACTTCATAATATTGTAAAATGTTTCGTGGAACCCATAAAAGAGGGCAAACCTCATGAACGACAATCGATTTAGGCCGGAGAGACTGCAAGCTTACTCAAACGGTCGGGGTTTGGCCGGAAAATGGCAAGAGATCCAAAGGGAGGTGAGTGAACCGCTCCAGGCTCGTTTGAAAAGCTTAAGAGGTTGCTGAATAGGTAAGAGTCAAGAAGGTGGCCGGGAGATGATAGGGAATCAAGGTTCGGGTGAGAATCCACCGGAGTAGGCGACTGGAAAACATCGGAGAAGACGAAGTCACGAGACTTCAAGAGAGTCGTAGAGAGATAGAGAGATAGAGAGATGAACCGTCTCGAACGTAAATAAGACGAAGGGGGAGGTTAGGTTAGAGTTAATTATGGTAAGGGGCATTTGGGCCGTTGATCTAATTTGATCAACGGCTCAGATTAATTCAGAACTGGTCCGGGTATGGGTTGGTTTGGGCTGGGTCGTTTATGGCTTACAAATGGGTTTGGGCTGGGTCTAGCTTAGGCTGGATTTAAAAAAATCAAAAAATTGGCTATTTGCTAAATACCCACTAAAAATAGATAAATAATTAATAAAAAATAGCTAATGATTAGATAAAATGATATTAAGGCTAAATAAGTGAAATTAATGTAATTAACTAGTATTTAAAATGTAAGATGATTAATCACTGAATTAAAATAGCATAAAATGTACAATTAGGCTATAATTGTAAAATCATTGTAATTATAGTCAAATAATGCCTAATTGGCTAATTGGTGAAATAATAAAATCCCAATAGGTTTAAACATAAGATATAAATAACCTATCGAGTAAGAAAATGATTTGAAATTGTTTGTAACATCACTTATGCATAATTATGAATAATTATGGAACATAAAAATGTTAAATAACCAGGAAACTGATTTGATAAAAATACGAAAAATTATGGAAAAATATCGATTACTGCAAAGAGTGATTCTGAAAGCTTCTATGGAAGTTTGAAAATAATTTGAGGAAAAATTGGGTATCAACATGCATGAACTGCTCCCTAGTGACAAGAGGAGAATTTGCTGGCCTGCTGAGTATATAGGACTGCCACCACCTGCGAGCTCTGCCCTCCATGGGACGCTAGGATCCTCATGTTGTGCAGTCTGTCCCTGCACCTATCAATGAAGTCCTGGGCATCCTCGCCCCGCTCACCCCTGAAGACTGGAGGGCGCAATCGGGTCCATCTGTCCAACATCTTCTGCTGATCTCCATCCGCAGCTGGTCTAGGCTCAGGTGTTGCTGCTACAGGCTGGACCCCAACCGTGGGTAGTCTACCCGGGGTATGATGTACTGCTGCTGTCTGACCAGCGGCCTGGGCGATATGGGCCTGGACTCCCCCTCCCGCTTGAGAGGTGGCAGGATCTGCTGGAAATAAACCAGCCTGGGACATGGTGTCCATGAATCTCATCATACGGCCCATGACCTCCTGGAAGCCTGGCGCCGTCATGAAGTCCACTGGAGCAGGAGCTACTGGAGGCACCTCGTCCTGCTCCTCTATAATAGGGTCCTCTGGTGGTGGTGCAACTCGAATAGCCCTGGGACGCCATCATCCCCTACCTCGGGTCGGTGCCCTCCCCGACCTCTTCCACGGCCTCGGACAACAGGGGTAGTGGACCCTCCCGGGTCTGGAACATCGGATGCACTCGTCCTCACCATTTGTGAGAGAATTGAAGAATGAGTTTGCGTACATCATCGATTGCACGATAAAATATGAATAAAGAGAGATTTCCTAACACCCTATAGCCTCCTGAAGATAAGTACAGACGTCTCCGTACCGATCCGCAAGACTCTACTGGGCCTGCCCGTGACACGTGAGATTTAAGTGAACCTAGAGCTCTGATACCATGTTGTCACGACCCAAAATCCTAACTCAGGTCGTGATGGAGCCCAATAGCGGGGTCAGTCAAGCCAACATTTACACTACTACGATTCCTTCTCATTTGCCTTAAACTTATCAATATACATACTAAGTTACAAAGCTTAGATTATTAACCGATTAGGGGTAATTAACCAGTTTTAAACAAAAGCAGTAATAACGAGGTGTGAGTCCAAAATATGCATATATGTATGGACAGAATCTACACAAATACTACGTGTGTGCCAAGAACTAGTGTCACGAGTATCACGGGCATACTAACTGGATATACAAAAGATAGAATATATAATCCCACTGTCTGAAATAAATAGACGGGAACATAAGCAAAAGAAACTCCATGGTGCTGCTTGAGGATCGCCAGGAGAAACAGCTCACCGTGAAGTCAGGTCCGCTACAATCAATATCTAGCTTCGGTCTGATAACCAGATGCACCAGCCTCAGAACCTGTACACTTAAGTACAGAAGTGCATCATGAGTACATAAATAAATATATACCTAGTGAGTATCCCGTCTAATCTCGAAGAAGTAGTGACGAGAGGTCGACTTAACACTCACTAAGGTCCAACAGTATAATATATAACAGGATATAACGAAGTACAGTAGGCATGTAAGACAGTGAGCAGCAAATACGTATCAAGCACAGAAATCTAGATAACTACTGAAAATAAATAACAATGTCCACTTTCCTTTCCCTCAAAAATTTGTCGAGCCAATATCCATGAAATAATACCAAATAGACATGCACACACAGGAATAAGACAACCGGCCGTAGTCGTAAGGGAGAAAGCTATGTACTGTTTGGTCGTAAAGCTTCCCCCGCTCGCGAATCATACCTGCGACTCGGGTGCTAGTATATTTATACAAAATTATCATAAAGCTTCCCCCGCTCGCAAATCATATCTGCGACTCGGGTGCTGACACATTATACTGAATCATCATAAAGCTTCCCTCGCTCGCGAATCATACCTGCGACTCGGGTGCTGACACACATATATATACCGAATTTATCAATAAGCTCAGTAGAGACTACACTTGTGACAGGGATTAACTAACTGGGAATTTGGATGCGACCTTCCACCATTTTCATGCTCGTTCAAGAGTAATAAGAAACTCAAAGTACGCCTAAAGATACATATAAGGCACATAAAAGCATGCTTGTGATCCCTAAAGCTACCCGACATGACATAATAGTTGCTACATGTGGACTCTCTTCACTTTGTACGCACGTAGCCCCCAAACAATTAAACACGGCATATAGAACACCTATGGGGACAATTCCCTCTTACGAGGTTAGAAAGGAGACTCACCTCGTGTCGAATCTACCCCTCGGACCAAGGATGCGCCCGAAACTCCGAACTCTACACCCGAGGACTCGCAGCTAGCCAAATATTGTACAAGTATATCAATTCATGTTCAAAGTAGGGAAATTATCCTATTTATTCAATAATTTCAACATTCTTGAAGAATTCCCAAAATTCAACCCTGAGTCAGGCCCGCACGCTCGAATTCCGAAAATTTTCGAAGGAATCACTCACCTATAGCCTAAGGATCGTTAATATACGATTTCTACTTGAATTCATAGCAGTAAAAGAGTAATTCATCAAATTCCTCAAGAACCCTAAGTTACTACCCAAATCTTGGTTTTCCACTAATTTAGTAGTAAATTTAAGTAGTAATTCATGAATTAAAACTAACTTTAGGGTGGAATTAACTTACCTTACAACAGATAGGTCATGGAATCTCTTCTCCAAGCTCCCAAGTCTTTAATGGAGGTGAGAAGTGAAGGAAATGGGTAAAATCTCGTGTTTAAACTAACATTGCCCAATTTCCCCTTGTGTGCGATCACAGCTGGGGTAGTGCAATCGCACAAGCCAAATGGCCAGGACCTCTGAAGGTCCATTGTGCGACCGCGGAGGGGGGAATGCGATCACGGAAGGCTAGATGGCTAGGCCTATGCGATCACAGGGGTGGGGGATGCGATCGCAGAGGAAGAAAATCAGCTGGGCCAGGCCACAGCCCAACCCAGTGCGAATGCGGATAGACCTATGCGATCGCACAAGTCATTTCTCCCCCTGCCAATTCCTCCTATGCGATCGCATTAGCTCACCTGCGATCGTACAGAAGGAAACCAGACAGGAAAAATCTGGTGTTTTGTAATTAGCTCCGAAGAGTCCGAAACTCACCTGAGCCTCTCGGGACCTCAACCAAAGGCACTGGCAAGTCTGTATTCATGATACGGACTCGCTCAAATTTTCAGAACGTGAAAAACATCAACGAAACTAAGAATTCGACCCCGAAACCAAATCAAATCAAACTTTGAACTTAAAGTTCTAGAATTCGCTTTCAATGCGCCGAACCGACCTATACTACTCGGAATGACACAAAATTTTGCAAGCAAGTCATAAATGACATAACGGAATTATTCTGGATCTCGGAATTCCGTTCGGACCTCGATAACATAAAATCACGTTCCAAACCAAATTTCAAACTTAAGGAAATTCTTATTTCTATATTGGGCGCCTAAATGCTCCCTGGTCATCGAAAACCGTCCTGAACATACGACCAAGTCCGAAATCACGATATGAAGCTACTGGAATGTCGAAACTCGATTTCGAGGTCGTTTGCTAAAAATGTTGACCAAACTCAAACTTTGCCAAAAAGGTCAATCTTAAGGAACCAAGTGTTCATATGGCACTCTAAACACTTCCAAATCCCGAACCACCCGTCCCCGCAGGTCACAAATCATCATAAGCCTCTATGGGAAATCTCATTTGGGGGAACGGGATCCTAATACGCAAAATGGCCGGTCGGGTCGTTACATATAACACTTCCTTTCTCATAAGGACCGTTAATAGGCTCTTCGTCAAGACCAAATGCACCTTTAGGGGTTATCATAGCACAACGTCTACTTCTCATGATTCTCCTGTCTTTCAGAAGCATCAGGATAATTCTCAAGTCTGAATCCATGGAGAACTCATTATGAAAATCTGCAAACCTTCCATGATTATTTTATATTGTCTCATTGGGTTACGTTGTCTTTACAAACTCAACTTCTAGAATCATGGACTATGTCCTTGTCATGTTCGGGGAGTTTTGCTATCTTTTGCATTCCACCTCACTGGGTGGATAGGAGTTTTATTTGTCTTTCTCCCCGGAGCATCATGCTAACTATTAGAACCCCTCTAACCAATACATGATTTCATCTCTCTATTAAGACGTCCTAGCTATGTGATTTCACTCGTGAAAGGTTGAGATTAGATGCTTTAAAAATTTTCACACATCATGAGCATATCGATTTGGAAGGCAAGTTGTCGTATCTTTAGTTATCTCATATAGGGTCAATTATCGGGAAGGGTTAAGTTGTTTGAATTATGATAATCTCATAAGCGTTTAACTTCTTTTTCATCATCATGGGATTGTGGCATAGATTCCTTGTTCCAGTTAATATTAAGATTGTAATTCAACTTCATGTATTTCTTTTGAAATCTCTATCGCATCCATGTTGCAACAATCTTACCATTTGGAGCTAGAATGAATTTCCTTACACTCAAGGAGGCAACATGTAAAGGAAAAATAGTTACTATCCCTTGCGTAACGCGTCGCCTCCCAAGAATAACTTATGCTAGCATCTTCATCCTCCCGGTCATGCCTCCCATGTATCTCATGTCTAGAAAGACCCACTTCTTTTTTATCTCAGGGTCACAAAAATGGTTCCCACATTATCAATGCGTGCTAGTAGTTACCTCTATGCCTCATTTGTCTAATAATTTAGGCCATCACAATGATTACCCTGTCAGCGTTGTTAATAGTAAGTTTCGTGTCCCTTAGCATATAATCTCATAAAGTACTCTACTCAGCACATTAATGAATTCCTGAATAATTCCAGCCCAATCTTGAACTCTGTTGTTCCTCATTGCACTAAATTTATTGGGTATTGAAGGTTCAAACATGTCAAATAGGAAGCATCACCGTGTGATCACATATATTCGATATGTAATTTTATGGTCAGTTTATGATAGCACTCTTGGAGTAAGTGTTGAAGGTCATCAATGGTTTAGTGTGGGTATTCACGTAGAGATTTAGAGTTTAGGAGGGTGAACAGGTTATTCTCGATATTTTCTCCATGAAGATGTTACGCGAATTGATAATGAAAGTGAAATAAGTGTAATTCACATTAGGCCACGCTATGAGTATGATGTCTTCCCATCGTTGTTCCCCATATACCCTGTGTTTTCATGTTCCTATATCTAAGAAGGTGGTTGGTAATACTTTGTGTATAATTCCCATGGAAATTATTGAAGGGGAAGTTAATGGATAGTTGGCTTCTGCGAGGTATCTATTTGTCATCCTTGTTAGGTAAGTTTGGGAGTTGAGATTGTTTCCCTGAATGTTTATGGAGAAGTCTGTAAGTCTAAGAGGCCACCTTGAAGGCCGAAAGTGTCGTGGAAAGAAAACATTTTATCTTGATTGTATAACAATTGGTTTTGATTTGAAAGGTACCTTCTAGGTGTTATGATTAAAAATAAATGGGCAGTCCATGTCCAGGTATCATTATGATAATGTAGTTCTTGTAATGTTGAGATTAGTGTTATTGATATATACATTGTGGTGCTTTGTCGAGTTGTGGGTGTGTTATTAAGATAATTTTGGTGGTTCTCTGGCAGGTGGATAGGCCTAGTTACAAAGGAGATGCTGCCGAAATTTCTGAAAATTCTGAGAGTTAGTCAACATTTAGGGACTTGAGGTAGGTGAGAAAAGAGATATATTATGTTAAGTGTTTGGGGAGGACTCCACTTCCCATACGAGGACAAATGATCCGAAACGGGGGAGAATGTAAGGCCCCGAAAAATTTTGCTAAGTAATTTATGATTTCGTGGTGCGAGGTAGGCTAATTATAATATTTTATGTGCTATAAATATTATGGACATCAATTGGATATGTAATAAGTGTATAAGTCATATAATAAGTAATGTGGGGTCCAAGAGAGGCCTAAGTCTAAGTCAAGTTGGAAAATTACAAAATAGGCTAAAATTCCAAATGAGTCTGCACAAGTCCACACTTTGGATGAGCATATCTAAATATATATAATGTTTTATGTGATGAGAAACATATCAAATGAAGAATCTCCGAGTCTAATTTCTAACTCTTCAAACCGTTAGTCATTTGGATACTCCTACAAAAAGTTATGATCAAATTACCAAAGGATGGCATAATGCAATTCTGCGGCCATTATGCGACCATTATGCGATCGCGGAAGTGGTTATGCGACCGTAAAATGGTCGCAAACCTGTCTAGTACAGCCCAATTCTGGGCACCAATTTTGTGATCCATTATGCAACCCACATACATGTTCTGCGGTCCATTATGCGAGCGTAGACCCGATTTCAAAGGTCTCTTTTTCCTATTTTCATAAACCGACCCCATTTTGATAAATAGGTTTTGGGGCTTCATTTGGGCCTATTTTCTATTGAATCTATAGAGAGGTGAGAGCATTTTAGAGAGGTAATGAAGTGCCTAACATCCTAATCATCCAATCTTGAACAAATTCTCAAGAATCAAGGAAGCTAATCTCTATCTCACTATCCTTCCGGGTAAGTCCTACTCCTAAGATTTCATATAAGAGATTATGAGTTCAAATATATATTGTGGGGTAAGAAATGAGTCATGCATGTGACACTAAGATATAGTATGTGGGATTAATAAACTATTTTGGGTTGTTCTTGTTTAAATTGGTTTAGGGAAGAAGGAATTTCCATTGTAGAACCTTGTAGTTTATTTCACATGTTAGGTGTTTGATGAAATTCCTAAGAGAGTTACACCATGGGAAATCTTTCTAATTATTAATCATTTTTTGCTACCTTCCTATACATTATTATTGCTAGAGGTGTTGGTGCGTTGTAGTAACTTAAGGAAAGCTCAACCAGGTATGTTGGCTAAACTTTCTCTCTCAGAATTAAATTCCATAATGTTTCCATAAGTTTAAGTATGACCAACTCTAAATCCCTAATTTCTACGCTTGGGGTTATCCCCTATAAACTCATAAACTTGATCATTCTGAACGAGCCTTATATTGAACGATGGATGTTTAAAGTATGGGTTGCTTAGTAAAATGGTATGGCTTTGAGTTGTGGTTTAAATGAAAACTGGTATACCGATTAGGTAAGGAAAACTCGATATGCTTAATACTCCTAACCCCTCGTATGCGTACTAAATGTCTTGGTTGAGTGTGTCTAGTGGTTGATAAACTATAAAGATGTTTGAAAATGAATTAAATGTACTGGGGCAATAGAGTGTGGACAACGTTTATAATTGTGCCTAGTGATGCCTATGAAATAAAGAAATATATGAACAGATTACGAAATGAGCCTCGACTCAATTGTCTTAAAATGACTTCTAAAAGTTAAATTTGCTTAAAAACTCTATTGAGGTATGTATGGCTAAACTCCCTTCTTCTTAGAATCGAATCCCTAGTGTCCGAGTATTTGGTGTAAATTCCTAACTTGATCATGCTAGAATTGGCTGCCTTAACATGTTGGGTTGAAAGATTCATGTTCAATAATTGTTCTAAATGTTATCATGTCATAATGCTATTTGAGAATGTGTTTGGAACGAGGAATTGTGTTGAGAAAGGTTGAGGATTCATGTTAAGAATAGAATGATGGTTGTTATGCCAAATTGTAGGAAAAGCCTATGTGTGCTGAAGATTTTCCAAGCCTTCTTCCTTATGTGTGCACATTCCTTACATGATAGATCTTATTGATGTGATAACGATGTCGAATATGAAAAAGGGGCAAACATGAAAATGTAAAGTACGTCCAAGAACTAAGAACGATTTAATAAATAAAGCTCCTCGTGCCAATGTATCAAAAGATGAGAAGGAAATGTAAAGTGAGATGATTGATTGTATGTATGATGTCTCAAATGAGATGGCTTCGCCGATCAAGCCGAGATCGGACTCCGTGTAAGAACACAATAAAATTGTGAATATGGTTGATGTCTCAAATGAGATGGCTTGGCCGATCGGGCCGAGATCAGACTCCGTGTAAGAACGCGGTGGTATTGTGGATAAAATTGTGTATATGGTTTATGTATCAAATGAGATGTATTAGCCGATCGGGCTAAGATCAGAATCCGTATAAGAACACGGTGGTATTGTGGATAAAATTGTGAATACGGTTGATGTCTCAAATGAGATGGCTTAGCCGATTGGGCCGAAATCGGACTCCGTGTAAGAACACGGTGGTATTGTGGATTCTGGCACATGGCACTAAGATTACCAACCTAATAAGATGAAAAGTGAATCGAGATCTTATGTGATCATCTACTTGACGTTATAGTATTTGTTTGAAGCTTTTTTGTACAACATGATTGTTTCCCTTATTGTGTGTTTCCTTGTTCTTTCTATTAAGGTTAGTGTTTAGATCTCCATACTAGTATGATTCGACAGTACTAACGTCCCTTTTTCCGGGAGCGCTACATCTTTAAATGGATGTAGGTGGTTTGATAGTAGTCAGTGTTTGTCACAGCTAGTGGCGCATCCTCTTTTCAGCCGACTTGGTGAGCCCCACTTCATTTGGGGTCCTGTAGCATTTATTTTTCATGTACTTTGTATTTTAAGGTATAGTCGGGGCCTTGTTGCCGGCATTTCTACATTACTCTTCAGTTGTATTTAGAGGCTTTGTAGACAGGTTGTGGGCGTGATATTGGAAATTAAATTAGAAATATTGGTATTTGGAAAATATGTTTTTCATCATATTTAGAAAAATTGTAATATTTTAGATATTATGGTTGAAACTTCTAATGGAAACAAAATAGTAGTTGTTAATGAAATATTTACAAAGTATGATTAATGGAGTTCATCTCCTCTTTATTCATGAATTAGTCTGGGTAGAATGAAACCTAACAGGCTTGCTCAGTCAGGTTTACTTGGTTGAGCGCCGGTTGCGCTCTTCGGTTTTTGGAGCGTGACAGGCTCAGGCGGGGTTGATTCCAATTGCACCAGTTACTTCACAAAACGGGGGAGGAGCTCAGACTTCCGCCGCCCATACTTTAGAGCAGCGAGTTTATGTTGGTCAGGTTCCGGGTGTCATGGTGACATAGCCTGTTGTCCCAGTTCAGCATGTGGTTAGGGCAACATCATCTGAGGAAAAACAACTTAGACTTGAGAGGTACAAGAAGTACCTCCCTCCTAACTTCAGTGGATTGGCGACAGACGATTCCCATGGTTTCTTAGAGGAGTGTCATAGCATTCTTCGTACTATGGATATTCTGGAGATGAGCGAGTTTTCTTTTGTTGCGTTCTAGCTCAAGGAAGCGGCTTATCAGTGGTAGCGGGCGTATGAATTGGGTAATCCGACCGAGTCAGCTTCACTTACATGGGTTCAGTTTTCAGAGATGTTCCCGAGGGAGTTTGTACCTCAGTCCCTTCGAGATGCATGGCGCGTGGAGTTACAATAGTTGCACCAGGGCACTATGTCAGTGTTAGAGTATGTCGTCAGATTCAATGATTTTGCCAGACATGCACCTGCTTTGGTCGCTACATTAGACAGCGTGTCCGTAGATTCATTGAAGGTCTCAAGCATGATATTCGGTTCAGCATGGCTCGGGAGTTAGAGTTAGATGTTTTGTTTCAGCGGGTGGTATGGATTGCTCGCCGAGTGGAGGGCATGTGGGATCAGGAGAGAAAGACAAAGGGGTCCATGAGAGAGAGGACATATAAGGTTGGGAGAGAGACAGGACAAGGAAGCGAGAAGGCCTCGTGGGCCGGAGAGATCTACTGGTTCTTATTATGGAGGCAAGGTACGATATGGTAGAGGTTTTGTGGGGCAGTCAATTCATTTTGCACTTCCGGCTTCTCACGGTGTTTTAGGTACTCATGGGTCTAGGGTACCCGTACTACACAGTTTCCACAGCCACGTCAGCAGAGAGGTTTCTTCGAGTGTGGAGATACCAGCCATATGGTGAGAGATTGTCCTAGACTCCGGACAGGTGTGTCACAGCAGAGTATTCAGGCGAGTAGAGGGCGCCGAAGAGAGGAAAGCCTGACCCATTGATGTGTTCATATAGTAGGCTGGAGACTACTGCTCCAGATGATGTCATATAAGTATGCTTTTGATTTGTTATAGAGGGGCACCATTCGTATTGTGGTTCGGTTCTGCTTATCGAGGCGAGTTCCCCTATTGTTGTCCCACCTATGGGTGAGTTCATGACTTAGTATTCTGTTTATGTGTCTGCCCCTGTTAGGAGATTCTATGAGTGGTATCCCGTGTTTATTGTTTGTTTTTATCCATTATTGAGAGTTGCGAGGCTAGAGCTGAATTCTTGTTGTCCATTACGGTGGGTTTGATGTGAATCCTGAGTAATTTGGCTACGATTTGTGATTTGATAGTCTACCGGGGTGAGAGTTCAGTAAGTGTTGTGAATTTATTAGCAGAATTGAGTTAGTGGAATATTTCAATTGTTATGATGTGTATTCGGCTTGTGATTAAGAGTGAGGGCGAGACCCTCGCGATTCCATGTGATTTGATATGTTTGATCAGGCATGCGTGCAGCGGTGGAAGTTATATCAGGATGAGATCCTTGTGGTTTGTTGATATACCTTGATTCTTTCTCTTTAAATTTATTCGTAGCATGGTTCTGATAGAGAGTTGTGCATGCCGGGCTTGTTTGATATTGCTCTTATATGTTTCTCTTTTCATATTTATTCCTTTTCGTCTTATGCTTCTTTGAGTTTAGTTTACAGGATGTGTGCCCGATGGTGTTAGATGTGACTTGTTGATCCGGGTGTATAGTTATGAGGTCTTCATATGTCATGCATCATCGTCAGCATTATTGAGGTTTGAAACGGGTTGCTAACGGATATGAGGCCAATTGTCGGTGATGGTTATGATTATGGGAAACTATTGTGATCAGAAATGTTATTACAAGCCTATGTGTGGTGTGTCACATTGGCTGGTAGTTCCTTGTGGGTGTAAGTACAATTTGTTGTAGGTGGTTGAGACTATTACCGGGTATGGATTTAGGATCGGGTCTTTTGGGAATGAATGAAAGGTGAGAATTTTCACTCTAAGGCTTGTCGGTGTTGGTAGAAAGAATAAACTACAATTGAGATGGTTTTCCCGGGCTTATGTGGATTGGGGTGAAGTGGGGTCACCCGCGGGTATGTGTTGGATGTGTGCATTCAGTGATTTGATGACTTCAAGGTGATTCTTGGCACGTTCGAGGATGAATGTTTGTTTAAGAAGGGGAGAATGTAAAGACCCGGCCGGACGTTTTGAGAATTTAAGTCCCATTCGGTGACATAAAGCCTGAGTAGCTTCGTATTATGTTAATTTACTTGCGTGAGTGGTGAATTCAGTTACCGGATGATTCAGAGTCAAATCGGAAGAAGGATTCAATTTTTGGAAGCTTAAGTGGTAAGAGTTAACCGGAATTTGACTTTTGTTTAAATGGCTACGGAATGTGTTTTAGATGATTGCAACGGCTTCGAATGGTGATTTTCGACTTAGGCGTGCTTCCAGAATTGGATTTGGAGGTCCGTCGGGTAATTTGGAGTATTTCGGCGAAAGTTGGAAAAGTTGAAGTTTTGAAGGTAGAGAGATTTGACCGAGAGTTGACTTTGGCGATATCGAGGTAGAAATGCAATTCCGAGAGTTGGAACAACTTTTTTATGTTATTGGGACTTGCCTGCAAAATTTGACGTCATTTCAGCTTGATTTGATAGGTTTCGGCGTGAGTTTGAGAAGTTGGAAGATTTGAAAGTTCATAAGTTTGATTCTTGGTGCGATTCATAGTTTCGACATTGTTTGATGTGATTTGAGACCTGGGGCGAGTCCGTGTTAGGTTATGGAACTAGTTGGTGTGTTTGGGGGGGTCCCGAGGGCCTCGGGTGTGTTTCGGAGGGGCTACTAGCCATTCCTTCAGGTTTTGAATTGTTGTTTCTTGTGTATGATGTTCTTCTTCGCGATCGCAAAGTGCCTTTCGCGTTCGCGTAGTGTTCTGCTGACCTTCCACGCTTCCCTTCTTCTCGTTCGCGTAGTATACCTCGCGATAGCGTTGCTCTGCACATCCCCTTCTTCGCGTTGACGTGTTCCCCTATGCATTCGCGTAGGTTCCTGTCCCCTTTTCTTCGCGTTCGCATCCCTTCACTCACGTTCGCAAAGGGTCTTCTTGGCTACCTCATTTTCCTTCTTCGTGAATGTGATCCTTCCTCCGCGTTCGCGATGCATAATCGTCTTGGCAGAATATAAGAACTTCAATTCGAGGGTTAGGCCATTGTTTTAATATCTTAACTTGTAGAGCTCGGTTTTGAGCGATTTTTTGTGGGTTTTTCAAGCAAATCGATTGGGTAAGTGTTCTTTAGCTAGAATTTATTATATTCCATGATTTTATCTTTATTTTTATCATTTAATTTGTGTCTTGAGTTGAGGAAAATGGAGGATTTTGAAAAAATGAAAAATCATGATTTGAGGGACGAATTGGTATCGGAATTTGATAATTTTAGTATGGTTGAACTCGTATCGTAATGGGTATTCTGGTTTTTTGAAATTTTTCGGGTTTCGAGGTGCGGGCCTGATACTTTTGGGTCAATTTTTAGATTTTGATAAAGATTGAGGCTTTATGATCCATAATAGTTTCTTATGAGTTTTATTTGTGCTTTGAAGTTATTTTGGTTAGATTTGAGTGGTTCGGATGCCATTTCACCATAGAAGTTTATTGTAGAGTATCGGTGTGTCTTCTTTGAGGTAAGTATATTACCTAACCTTTGTATGGGGGAAACTACCCCTTAGGATTTGATTCTTCTATGCTAATTGTAGTCCGTGTACACGAGGTGATGTGTACGTCCTCGGACGTATTTGTGAAAATATGGCCTTTTAAGGTTCTTAGGTCCTTGTATTCACTGATTATGATGTTTGTGTGTTATGAATATGTCTTTTAATTACTATCCCCACATCTCACATATTTGAAAAGGCAAACTAAAAAGGGGAACTCAGTCAATAGACAAAGAATAAAACGGATATGTTACACAAAAACAACCATTTCTGGACATGGGAAAGAGTCAATAAAATGCTATGCCTTGATAGAAACAAAGACAACTAGCAAAGCCGACTCGGGGATCGGTGGGATGCTGAAGCTTTAAGAGATAGGGGCAAAGGCAATCGGAAAGGCTTGATAGGAACGAGTCTCCCTCCCTCCTATGTTGTAACAGGGAAGTGCGGATCTTTATCTTCCTGCGACATTCTTCCGACTTGATGCCGCCCCTGAATCCACAAGTACCGGCTTGATTACCCCCTAAGATAAGAGGAGGATATAGAAGCAGATTTAGTTGTAGGTAGGAGCGAGTCTACCCTGCAAAGCGACTTTTTGCTTATCCCCATTTGAAAATGAGCAGATCCGACGTCAAGTGCAGGAATTGCTGTCAAAGGGGCGACTAAATAGACATATCTAGGTTCTCCCAACCCAACAGGTTTCCTTTCTTTATAAATGGAATTGCCAAAAGTCAAATCAAAGGCTTGACATGAGAGCTTGTCTTATCCCTATAGTCTTTCTCCGTCCAAAAAATTTCCAAATCAAATGATTCAAGACCTGAGCTGAAAGAGACTCTACAAACAAAGCTTTCTGACTCGGCCTTGAGCACCTCTACCTGCTTTAATTAGAATTTATTGCTTCACGATCAACTCTTGTTGCTTATTTTATTCATCCGTGCCTTAACTAAAAATTTTATCTTTTCTATTTCCATGTTATCTTCCTAACTGCTTATCTTTATTTGAAGTTATAATTATCTCTTCTGTAATTGTTCACCCTTAATTGAAGCTATGATTATCTTTATGATGCTTATCCTTATTGAATTTGTTGTATCTCTTTCCTAATTTCCCAACCTTAAAAGAAGTTATATATCCTATAATTTGGTTGACTTGTCCTAATTTGGAATTATTCGACTTGTGTTAGCTCCCTCATTGTTGAAATGTATATTGTGGACCGGTGGTACATAGTATTTACTTTCTTGTTGAGCCGATCTTATTGTGACTGGCATTCTCTATTGTGGCTACTCCTTGTGAATTAGTCCTCCGTCTCTTTGAATTTTGGAATTTCTGAGTTGTCTTATGTGTTTTACCCTTGTATTATTGTCATTGTTACTGTTATACTTATTGTTATTGTGATGCACGAGGTTTCTGTCGTACGGTTGTTATTATTGTGATGCACGAGGTTTCTGCCATGCGGTTGTTGTTATGGGGTTGCACAAGGTTTCTACCGTGTGGTTGTTGTTATGGGATTGCACGAGGTTTCTATTGTGCTATTGTTACTATTGGTATTTGCATATGCTACATGACAAGGCGGGATATATATACATATATATATATAGGTTGCGCATGTGGCAAGACAAGGTGGGAACATTGTTATGCACCTGTGGAAGGACAGGGCGGGTACTTACTTTATTATTGCACACGTGGCGAGACAAAGTGGGCCGGGTCAGGGATTGATTTGTGACGACTTGTGATAGCATGGGGGCATTCTTATTGTTGATATCTATGTAGTGGTACATTTACCTGTGTGAGTTTATCTTGTGGAAAGTTGTGAGAAAACATTCCATGTGCTGTCGGTTTATTTTCCTATACTTACTAGTTGGCATGAACTATGTTAGGACACTTAGAACAATCATACACGTGGTTAAGAACTCTTATCAGTTAAGAGGTTTCTTGATATTGTTGAGTATAGATACACACCCTTGTTTACTTGCCTTCTATGTGAGAATGGCTCTATTTCGCACGTGAGTCGTCAGTGCGGTTATAAATTGTAATGATAGCATAGGATTGCTAAGTGTTAGGGTTCAGGTATTGGGACCCGTGAGTTGTGAATAGTCTGAGGTTCGTTACCTCGTGGTGGTTATTGGCTAAAACCTGGTGTATAAGTGGTCATTTATGTTGAGTTATTATTTGTCGTTCATTTATTTGTGATCACCGGATTTAGAACGTGTTTCTGTACATCTACTGTGTCATTTTTATGGCATTCTACTGATAGTTTTTGTTTTCCTTTCTTACTGCAATTACCGTATTAATTGTCATTTCACATTGTTTTTATGTAGATATCATACTGCATTGTGCCTATACATATACTTGTTCAGGTTATTTAGTCCAATAGGTGTCTTGACTATTCCTCGTCACTACTCCACCGAGGTTAGACTTGATACTTGCTGGGTACCGACGTGGTGTACTCATACTACACTTCTGCACATCTTTGTGCAGATCTAGGTATTTCAAAGTCAGTTGATCATTTGCTAGCTGTGCGGATTGTTTCTATGGAGACTCAAGGTAAACCTATTGCTGCGTCCGCAGGCTTCGGAGTCACCTTCCTATTTTGTATTCACACTATTTTACCTATTTCCAAACAACTGTATTTAGAAATTTGTAGCAAACTCTGTAAAGCTTATGACTTGTACTACCGGTTTTGGGAATTTTAAATTTTATAGAGATTTCTATTTCAAAAATTGTTAGATGTTATTTGATTATTGTTGTTATTCAGTAAATGTTAGGCTTACCTAGCCCCTGATACTAAGTGCCATCACGATACCCAGCGGAGGGGAAATTGGTCGTGACACAGAGATGAAGAACAAGCCACACAAAATAAGTGTAAGGATTTGTGCTCAACATCGCACCTTTGTGGCATGCAACCCGATCCAATGCGACATTTTTGCGGCGTGCAACCCGATCCATAAAGCATACCCATGGCGGCGTGCCACCCTATCCAAACAATATACCTATGGTGACGTGCCACTCGATCAGCACATAACAATCAAGAAAAAAAAACACATCAAGTTGTAATGCTTATACTTACGAAATGTCCAACTATCGACCACAAGCACGCCAAGTGCATAATATAACTCCTGGGGAGATGGACAATGCCATACGCTACGAAGCCCAAGCACAACTAAGGTGCGATATATGATCTGCATCCCGAGAGTCATCCTTCTAACATAGCACCACAACTGTGCGCGACCTCAATAAATGTTCGACTAATCTAGATGTCTCACAACCCACATGGCACAATAGGGTATTACCTTAAATAACTGACGACGAAAATAACATCCAACGCCCGAAGACTCTTCCATAAGAAATTCTATGTTGAATGAACACAACCGATCTAGTGTAGAGCACACGTCCACATCTAGACCCATCAACGGGCCTCAAGACGATTTTGATCATACCGTACCGGGCTAACAATCCCTCGAGGATCCACAATAACCCTTTCCATGACACATAAAAACAACCATCAAATACGGAACAAACTCACACGATCCACAGTTCAAGGAATAGAATGTTTCTCGGGTATAATTTCTCGCATTTGCGATATTACCATAACCTCCATATTTGGTTTCAATCTTTAATAGTCACGTGACTAAAATGCCACACTTATACAATTTCTCCGTGGAATACGCCCCCATGAACTTCTTCTAAGGTAGCGAAGTTTGCACGTCCATACCACCAACCGTTCTAATTTTGTAAAGTGATCGAAAATCCGCAAGTCAATACACAAAGCCTCTTCCACAGAACGCCGTTCTCAGGTGACACTAAAGAAAATGCCAACCTATTTTGAAAATTTGAATTCTCCCCTACTCATCCGATCTCGTGACATTCTATCAACACCGGACCGCAACCTTCACCTTAAATTTCTAATTCCCATGCCGCTCACTGCACCCATCATACCGCTATGCAATAATACACATATTCACCATAACCCTTGAAAGTCTAGTAGAATAAAAACTTCATTGGCTAGAAACCTTTCACTTAGCACATTTTAGAAGAACCAATGCAACACGCAACTAAATTCTCAAACCGCAGAAAATACAAACCTCAAGTTGTGATCTAAACTGCTATAACTTTTCCAAAATCCATTTACACAACGAATACATTCGAATCAAATACCTCCCAAATCAACCAAGTTGTGGTGGCGCTCAAGCACAAGTGTACAACCACAAACTTTATGTATATATTCACGCTGAAGAAACAGATCATTTCCCTAATCATGACGATTCAACCTTTACTAACCGACCCAACTTCTTCTAAGTTATTCTCGACTTGCCTTAGAAATAATAATAGCTCTATTCAAACATGCAATGAACCAAACCCGCACTCATCCCGATCGACCCGCATCAAGAGGCCACATCTTCTCATTACCCATGAATCATCTCGTATTCTCCTTACGCGCACAATAGCATCTCCAACTGGCACATCCATTCTGCTAGACCTTTCGCGAAGCCAAAGATATTCCTTCCTTTCCACCAATATTGCATTGCATACCCAATGATAACATCGAACATTCCAAGTCCTTAGGCACTGCACTCAAATTCTTGAACCCACTAGGATCACTGTTGAGAGTCACCTACTCTATCTTGGTCCCGAATATAAGTCAAACTCTAGTGTGTTGCTAGCACGTGAACACCCTAACAAAGAAGCACCCGACTAGATTTTTCTCCCTTGTACATTACACCCACAAGAAGCATAAGCTCTGAGTCTTCCCAAAATTTGAACATGAATCGATGAGGCCAAATATATCACACATTCCTCAAATCCTTTGCTTGAATTACCATTGTTGTTTTCTTTCTCTAGTCATATTAACCTACCGATACACCGATAACCCAAAACTTCACAAGCAGACAACCACGCAATCTAATAATAGACGGTGGGGCTCCCCCACTTAGCTTGAAGCTACAATTACATAACCTTGGAACCCACTAAGATTCCTCCTTCTCAAATTCCATGATCTCGCACAATTAACTCGCTAAACTTCTTGTAGTTTCTTGTTAAACTTTCATTAACATTTTGAATTATCGGCCATGATCGCATGTTTGATCTCCCACTAGATAGTAAGTAGAACTCTTTGTAGAGACTTCATCAAAATCATGCAACCACTAACCTGCTCACAGAAGATAACACGCCTCTGGATTCCCATGATGACATCCTCCACTGACGCTACACTATGTACAACTACTACGAAACCAGTAGGCCCTTTTGAGCTCGTGCTCATCCACCAGCTATACAAGTCTATTCATTCCCCGTTGACATCAACTGAAAGTCCAATAGTACATTCCACACTCGAAGTCACATTGCATTCCCATCCATTCCAAGCAAACTCCTTTCTGTCGTATTCAATGTTCCCTAGTACATTAGCCACCATCCCAAATACAATCTGTAGGCCTAGTAACTTTTCCACCATGATTCCTAAATCGCCCTAAACTTTCAAACAAGTGGCTTCCTACAACAATATCCATATGCTACTCTGCCACTCCCACTTCGGCTAAACCATATTCTTTAAGTAACTACTCGACCTCTGCTTTCATACTTGATGTAACGACCCGATCGTTCATTCCAAGAGTTTAGCCTTGTTTCCCCTATTTCTACTTTAGTATGTGTTGTTCAACTCTTTTATGTTGTGTTGGGATAGTTGGCTCGGATTCCAAGTGATTGTGGGGAGAAATGACACACTTAGTCTCTTAAGTTGGCTTTATAGTTAGAAAAGTCAACCGGAAGTTGACTTATAGGTAAATGACCTCAAAATTTAGTTTTTATGGCTCGGATAGCTTCATTATGTGATTTAGGACTTAGGAGTGTGTTCGGAATATTTTTGGAGGTCCAGAGTATAATTAATCTTGAATTGGCGAAATTGAGTTTTTGGCTCTTTCCGGTCGGCAGTGGAAAATTAGCTATTGGGGTTCAAATGGAATTTCAAAAATTAGAGCAGGTCCATAATGTCATTTTCGACTTGTGTGCAAAATATGAGGTCAATCGGACGTGATTTGATAGGTTTCGACATCAAATGTAGAAGTTTTAAGTTCTAGAGTTCATTAGGCTTGAATTGGGGTGCGATTCATGATTTCGATGTGGTTTGAGGTGATTTGAGGCTTCGAGCAGGTCCGTGTTATGTTATGGGACTGGTTTGTGTGATTGGACAGGGCCCCGGGTGCCTCGGGTGTGTATCGAATCATTTCGGGATGTTTTGCAATAGCTGATGTTGGTGTCTGGTGTTGTTCTTCGCGTTCGCGAGGATCCTCCCGCATTCGCGAAAATGGATTTGGCTTCAAGTACTTTGTTCTTCGCATTCCCGAAGAAGAAAATCCTTGTTACCCATGTCTGAATTTGGAAGCTCATATCTCACAATCTATAAGGAATTTAAGATGATCCAAAAATGAAAGTTGTAGCCTTTTGTGCCTTTCAGAAAAGTAAACCATTTAGCATGTGGATATGTGGACAAAGAGTTATGGTTGGTACACTACAGACTGTTCGGGAAGATGAAGAAGAAATTTGTGTTGCACAAGGCTGACTTTAGCAGCTTATATCTCAAACTCTATAAGAAATTGGAAAATTAACAAAATATGAAAGTTGTAGATCTTGGTGTTTAGTTTCCAAAATATTAAACCATTTGTCATTTGGAGTTTTGTAATAAACGTTATGGCCATTATACTACAGACTATCTGAGAAGAGATTGGAAATGGTTTTTGATAGTTTTTGTTCATCGCGAACGTGATGGGTGGCCCGCGAACGCGAAGAAGAAATACCTGGGCAGAATTTAAAGTTCATAAACGAGGGTTTTGAGTTCATATCACAAAATTTAATTGGGAGCTCGGTAGAAGGCGGTTTTTGGAGAGATTCTTGCGTGGGTGTTTAGGGTAAGTGATTCTTACCTAGTTTTTGTTAATTCCCATGATTATTCCTTTAATTTCATCATTTAATTTGTGATTTGAGGTGGAAATTAGGTGAAAAGTGGAAGAAAGTTTGGGAAATTCTTTTGGGGATTTGAATGTGCATTTGAGGTCGGATTTATAGGTAGACTCGTGAGTTAATAAGGATTCTAGTTTTGTGATTTTATTGAATTCCGAGACGTGGGCCCGGGGGTCATTTTTGTCCAATTTTCGTATTTTTGATGTAATTCGATTATTTTTGAGTGGGCTTTGTTTCTTTTAGCATATATTGATGATATAAACTTGGTTTTGGTTAGATTCAGAACAATTGGAGGTCGATTCAAGAGGCAAAGGCATTGCGGATTAGGATTTTGGCCGGTTTGAGGTAAGTAACGATTGTAAATCTACACCTGAGGGTATGAAACCCCGGTATTTTGTATTGTTTTAATAAATGAGGTGACACACATGCTAGGTGACGAGTGTGTGGGCGTGCACCGGTAGGGATTGTGACTTGGTCCGTCCCGTAGCGACTATTAAGCGGCGTACCTAATTTGACATCATATGATATCCCGTATTTTAGAGACTGATACTATATTTTGGGTTGTACGCCATGTTTGAGGCCTTGTGCCGATCTGTTTGGACCCTCAGGAATATTTTACTACTATTCTCACACTGTTTTGATAGCTAATATAATCTCAGTCATGATTTATACATGTTCACGGTTCATTCCTGTTTATCACTATGTTTTTAATTAATGAAAGATATTTTGGGCTTTGTCCCCGTGATTTGTGATAAGTTGCCCGAGTGGCTTGTGAGGATAGTGATCGATCGGGTTGCACGCCACAGCATTATATATATATATATA
>ML256253.1:34816-59341 GCA_005239495.1 Nicotiana undulata | reverse complement strand
AAAGATGATTAAAAGAAGATGGATTGGTTAGCCATGATGGAACGGCGCATGTATGACAGTGATCATTTCCTTCGGTATGATTGAGTACGTGTATGGTTTGTGCAGATGTGTGTGGGACTCGTCGGTCGTCGTAATAGATTTCATTTGGAAGCATTCAAGTGCTATGGCCTGTCAGGTGTAGGCGGATCCCGGAAGGTTTATGGTGGTTCAGACCACTACTTAAGGATTTGCATGTATTGTGATTGTGAGAGCTCACTTGTGTGTTGTTATGGTTCTCATGAATTGAAGCAAATAAAAGGTTTCTTTATGTGATGAAGTGTTCACCCTGTTAGTGGTTCAGGAGTTATGATGGAACTTTCTATGCTATTCCAAATTGGCATGTTATGTGCAATAAGCGGTATGTAACTGGAAGTAAGAATCAAGATTGCGGTTCGGTGTTAACAAGGATGTCATGAGCTCAGGGGATCAAGAACAAGGGATTTGAATGTCTAGAATAAACTGATGTTGTCCTCAGTGTCACCTGAGATCGGTGTTTGGAGAAAGAGACTTGGTATCCTGATTACGGGTCCTTGAATTGTTTTACAGCATTAGGATGGTCGATGGTATTGATGTGCATACTTGTTGCCTTGTGTGGAAAGTCGTGGGAGTGTGACCACGGGAAGATTGTGTAAGCGTGACTTGTAGTCACCTGATTGATTGCAGATTTAGACTAAGTATAAGGAAGTATAATATTGCTTATTTGAGAATGTATGCCTGGAAGGCGTTCGACTCAGTTGGTTGTGGACTGTGGGGTGTTTACCTCGGCTATGATGGTTGTCCTCGTGTATATAAGAAAAAGAAAGTAGGTTATTTGGACCTAGGTAAGGCTATCAGCCTAGTTCAATGCGAGCAGAATCGGCTTGAAGTGAGTGAATGGACTTAAACAAGATTTTGGGCTTCATGCGAGTCAGAGGAGTTAATTTCAGTATGGCACTCCTCAAGGAGGGGCATTGGGATATCAGGTGTTGTCCCGTCTTCGTCAAATTCATGTGATATTGTGATTGTGCCGTGTGAGTGGTGAAATGGCTTGATAATTTCATATGTGTTGAGGTTGCGCGTAGTGACGAGGTTATGTGAGCATGATGGCTCCTGAGATTCAGATTTTATATCGCACCTCAGTTGTGCTGGAGTTTTTGTAGCATATGGCTCTATCAGTCTCCCCAGAATGGTATTATGCACTTAGCGTTCTTGTGACCGATATTTAGTGATTTGTAATAGTAAGCAATTAAGCTCTGTGTATATATTTCTGTATGTAAATTCTATGATGGGATCGGGTGGCACGCCGCCACGGGTATGTTATTTGGATCGAGTTGCGCGCCGCGACAGTGTGATGTTGAGCAAGACTCCTATAATGATTATTCTTGTGTTTTACTTTCTATTTCTTTGAGGAAAGTTAATATTTATAGCGTGAGTCGGGTAGTCCCCTTCCTGATGTCGTTTCCTTATGTGTCGTGTTAGAATTGTGGCCTATTGGTGCATTGTGGCATCATGTGAAGCTAATGGCTGTGTTTGGGGTGATTTGTTGTCTGAGCAGCTCATACTGGGTGAGACGAGATTTATAAATTTGGGATCGGTGTGATAGGACTATGCGAGTATATTGCAAGGGAGTTGCCCTTATTGGTTTGCAATGAGATGATGAGCTAAGTTTAGAGAAAAGATTTCAACGTGTGGTTAACTCTGCTGGTGGTTATGAATTCCTACACATCTCCTCCGTTATGGTGGTATCGTCACCGTTATGGCAGAATGTATGAATGTATCTGATAAGGTGCCTTGAGGGCATCAAGTTTGCATAATTCTGGCTATTAAGGTTCAGGGAGCGTTATTGTGGTCAGATGATGAACCATGCACTGTATGGTGCTGATTCAGTAAAGGCACGCAGTTGTGTTCTAGTGCCTCGTGTGGTAGTTGATACGGTGTTCAAATGTTAGAAACAGTCCTGGTAGAGAATTTCAGATGCTAGAACTAAGTTCGGAGCTTATTGTATGAATAAACGGGAATATCTTAAGATTTTATCAAGCTAATGTGCTCAACTGGGTTGTAGTAGCACGGGCAGGTGCCCGAGATGTTAAATAGTGATTTCAGATAATTCAGGGACAGTTCTTGGCACGTTCGAGGACGAACGTCTATTTAAGTGGGGGAGAATGTAACGACCCGACCGGTCGTTTTGAGATCCAGCGCGTCGTTCAGCAGTTGGGAGTCATGAACAGCTCCATTTCAAGTATTGTGACTTGTGTGTATGGTCAGAGTTGAAATTCAGGAGGTTCGGAGTTAAATTGAAAGGAAAATTTTCATTTCGGAAGCCTTAAGTTGAAGAAATTGAGTAAGACTAGAATTTTTAGTAAACGACCTCGTAATAAGGATTCGAAGGTTCCAGCAGGTTCGTATGATGATTTTGGGCTTGGGCGTATGTCCGGAACGGGTTTTGGATAACCGAGGAGCGTTTTGGCGCATATTGTGGAAGTCAGCATTTTGAAGGAATTTCCTAAAGTTTGGCTTAAAGAGCATTTCAGAGATATTGATGTTCGTTTGGGATTCCGAGTTTGGGAATAGCTTCGTATGGTGATTCTAGAGTTGGGAGCGCGATCGGAAGTGAATTCGGATACCCGGAAGTCAATTTAAGGTTATTTGGCTAAAGATAGAAATTGGAAGGTTTTTGAGAAAATCCGACCAGAAATGGAAATTTTGATATCAGGGTCGGAATGCGATTTCGGAAGTTGGAGCAGGTCTGTAATGTCGAATATGACTTGTGTGAAAAATTTGGGGTCAATCGGACGTGATTTGATAGGTTTGGCATCGGATGTGGAAGTTAGAATTATCAAAGTTCATAGAGTTGGATTTTTGTGCGATTCTTGATTTCTATGTTGTTTGATGTGATTTGAAGCCCCGAGCGAGTTCGTGGGATGTTATGGGACTGACTCGTGTGTTTTGACGGGGTCTCGGGCACCTCGGGTGTGTTTCGGGGTGGTTCCGGGCTATTTCCAAGTGTTTTGGTGCTGCTGTATTTTCTGGTGTTTTAAAGACATTGTGCGATCGCGGCTTCAGTTATGCAATCGCGGAGAAGGATTTTTGGGAGCTGAGAAAAAGGCCTATGCGATCGCAGAAGGTGCAATGCGATCGCGGAGGAGGATGAACTTGGCCTGTGCGAACGCAGAAGTGGGCATGCGAACGCACAGGGGAATTGGGAGGCAGCATGGAAGGCCTGTGCGATCCCGGAGCATGTTGTGCGATCGCACAAGAGGATTTCTGGGCAGTGTTCTTTTTAAAATGGGTGCTTAGCATTTCTTATCCCATTTTCAATTGCTGTGGACGATTTTGGAGGATTTCAAAGAGGATTTTTCATCAAGCATCAAGAGGTAAGTTATTCCTTCTCATTTCCAACTTAATTCAAGGTTTAATACATGGATTAGAACATGAAAATTGTGGAAAAATTGGGATTTTGGAAGAAACCTAGAATTTGGGTAAATGTGATTTTTGCCACGAATTGAGCATACATTTTGGGGTAAATTGTGTAATTGAATTAGTAAAGCTTCGGGTAGGGATTTTCTTCAAGAAATTTCGAGGTCCGGGCACGTGGGCCCGAGAGCATTTTTGTCATTTCATAGAATCGGGCTGAGGAACTTTGTAATTTGAATTCGCTATGATTTATTGAGTATAGTTTCATCGAATTATCGTTATTTGGATAGTTTGGGAGCGTTGCGCATCCATTTTAGTCGTCGTAGAGACTTGCAAGCCGGTGATGAATTTTCGGAGCGAGGTGAGTCTCCTTTCTAACCTTGTAAGAGGGAATTGTCCCCTTAGGTGTTCTACATGCTATATGTAATTGTTTGCTGGGGCTACGTACATACCAAGTGACGAGAGTCCGTACGTAGCGGCTACTATTGTTATGTCCGGGTAGTTAGGCCCCACATCATGCCTTGTATACTTTTTGTAATGAATTATATGTATGTTATAATATCCTATTATGTGGTTTTGTTTCTCTGAGACTTATGGATTTTAAAGTAATATGGAAGGAAAATTTGTTTTCACGGAAAAATATTATGAAATGAATTGACTTACGGGAAGTAATATGAAAGAAATTATTTATGGAAGGTATTATGAAAAGAAAAGAAATGACTTATAAGTTTTGTACTCATGTAAGATATTATTGTTTTCCCGAGCTTTCATTTACTTAAATAATGGGAAAGGATTATGGTGAAATGAACTTTACATTTTGTGTGCGCATGTTGTCACTTCGTAATTACATCCCGCGAGCGATATGTAACTTCCTTCACTCTTATAGGAGCGGGCCGTACGCCACGATGGATTTATAGTGCACTCTTGGTACGGGCCGGTCGATCCCCGGTAGTGCACAGGGAACTAATTAAGAATGCACTCTTGGTACGGGCCGGTCGATCCCCCGCAGTGCATGGACGAAGTTATGCTATGATATGATATGATTACATTTATAGACGCACTCTTGGTACGGGCCGGTCGATCCCCGGCAGTGCGTAGGCATGATTATTGGTAAACATGCACTCTTGCTACGGGCCGGTCGATCCCCGGTAGTGCATTATTGTTCTTGATATGATTACACTGTAAGAATGCACTCTTGGTACGGGCCGGTCGATTCCCAGTAGTGCATAGCTATTCTTCCTTATGACTCCGACTGGTTGTCTTACTCCTGTGTGCGCATGACTGTTTGGTACCGTTTTCCTGATTTATGATTTGACAGATGTTTGGGGAAAAGAGACAGGTGAGTTGTTACTGCTTTCAATATTTAATTGGAAACTCTGTATCCTCTTCACAATTGTGGCGCACTATTTACATGTCTATTGCTCTCCTTATATCCGGTTTTATACTATTACTGTTGGACCTTAGTGAGTATCGAGTCGACCTCTCGTCACTACTTCTTCAAGATTACACGGGATACTCTCTGGGTACATATATATGTATATTTACTCATACTACACTTTCTGTGCATTTTGTTGCACAGGTACCTTTATAGTACAGTGATCGATTTGGGGATTTGTACGGGCTGCATTCATCCAGTGACGTTCCACAGCTGCCGGAGTCTCCCTTCCGTGTACCTACATTTTATATTTATTGCCTTTGTCCAATTTGTTTTCGTACAAGCGTTGTAAAATTGTATAAATTCTTAGAAATTGCTCATGTACTTGTGTCACCGGGTTTTGGGAAAGTGTTGGTATTTCTTGTACTTCATTAAGTGGATTATCCGCCGTATTTAGTTTACGAGCATTTGCTTTATTATTTGATTATAAATTCAGAAAAACACATGATTTTGAAAGTGTAAGCAGGAAGTCGTTTGAACTAGTTCAGGGATTGGCTTGCCTGACAGTGTGTTCGGCGCCATCACAACCCATAGGTTTTGGGTCGTGACAGTTATAGGCGTGTAAATGGTCCTTTGTGGGGTTCTGGGATAAGTAGTGGAGTGTTGTTTGAGGTATGGTAAGTATTGCATTGTATCGGGAGAGTTTGGTTCTTTGGCAGAGTGGCGTGATGGTGAGGTGCGGGATGATTCTGTTGTCTTGGGATATTTTGTAGAGGTGTAGGGTTTTGAGCGTTTGGGAAGTTGACGTCTCGGACGTTGAGGGAAAATGAGAGGTTGGCCAGGTTTCGAACCTGATCAAGTTCTTCTTGAAATTTCAGCAATTTCTGTTCAAGTGGTGACATGATCTCGTTTAGGACCCGAATACCCTAGCCATCAGTGGCCTCTACCCGTTCAACCATGTTCTCCTTCCTGGCATTGCTGGGTTCTTCCATCTTACTCTTACCTTTGTTTTTGCCTTTAGGAGGACTAAGATGAGGAGTAGGTGGAGGGCCCTTTGATCTTGTGCGATACGCTGATGATGCCAGAGTGCACGAACTAACCTTTGGGGAGGGGAATAATAAAGAAAAAATAAACAAAAACAAAAGGTAGCCAAGTCAGTGAGGATTATGAAAACTATTGCAGTATATAAACACATAGTGCGGGAATGTAAAGCGCGTCCTAATTTGGGAACCTCTTTGTGCCCGAGGTAGGCCTAGCGACAAGTTGATTTGGAGACATTAAAAATGTTAAATCCCTCGTTTTATTGATAAGAAAATAGACAAATCCCAAAACGACACTAAGTAAACAGGAAATAAATGTCACTAATGGCCATTGGCCTTATTACATTGTTAAAGAAAATAAAAACATTCCTATCTACTTGGTCCCAGAAGGACCTTCCCCAGACTCGGCATTCTTGCTCCCCTCGAACAGCTTCCCCAACTCGCGAAGTCACAACAATAGGTATGCCCTGGCTAGATGTCCGCCTTCGGTCCCCTCAACCTTTTGAGTCTTCGACCCTTTTGATGAATTTCTCCTCCCACTCGACTATACCTCGTTCTAAGTATCCTAACCTCTTGTTGGTGTTGATACCCATGTCCTTCCACTCCTCGCTCAGCTTCTTGTTAGACTCATGTATTTCGTGGTGCTTGTGAGCACGTGATTTTTTACCTAACATATAGTCCTACAGAAATTCAATAAATTATCTAGTTTTATGAATTTTATTGGATTTCCGTGCTATTTGCATTATATAACCATAATTCATATTTTTAAATGTATAAATGATTTAAAGCGACTTGATTAGGTGCGTAACCTTAACTATTATTTAAATAAATATCATTATTTGACATAAAATAGGTTAAGGTTTAATCTCCCAATTTAATTATTTCTTTTAGCAAAATTGTGAAATTTGTCCTTTAATTGATTAGGAGTAAACTAAATAGCGTGATTTTAATTAATTAAATTATAATTGGACAAAAAACTAGTTTAGGATTAATTATCACATTTTTGTTTAGTTTTAATTTAATTAATCATAAGTAGCAAGAGTTAATTAATCAGACCTGGGACAAAAGAAACCAGGCCCAAACCTGGTCTCTACACAGCCCATACGCCCTAGCCCAATTAATTAAAATCCGGCCAGCCCCAGTACCAAAAACAACGTCGTTTCAATTAGGACAAACCCCAGACGTTGATCTCGTTTGATCTAACGGCTGGGAACCCCACACTCTTTTACTATATTACTGTCTCAAAGCCCCTACCCCCCTCAGTCGCCTAAGTCTAACACCCACCCCTCTCTTCATCTCTCCCCTTCCTCCCTTAGAGACCAGCCGGCCACCGCCCTAGTCCCACCGTCCCCCCCCTAACTCCACCGGCGGCGGAGCTTCTTCAATCAACCCCAAGTTTAAACCAGTCAATCCCCTCTTCTCTCTCAACCCCGCCTTACCATCTGTTTCCCCGAACAATCATCCGTTTGCGAGTATATCCGGATCTAAGAAACTGCCGAAACCCTAAAGCTTGTTGAAGATGATCACAAGCGACTCTGTGACTCAAACTCACATGAGTCGATGGCTCTTGACAAGAGACGTCAATTCATGCAAGTAAGAGTCACTTTTGGAGGTCGTCGGAGTCCGGCCAAATTCCGGCAAGTCACCGGAACTCGTCCGAACCTGTCCTAATCGACTGGTAATTCTCAAAACCTCACTTCCCATATATGTGAGCATGTTCATAGGTTTAGTTTTCTGATTTGGTTCCTCCATCGAACAAGCATTGATTTAGGTGATTAAATTAGCCTAAGTGTCATTTTCCTTATTTGTTTACTGCTCCTTAGTTTAGTATAAGGTGATAATCATGTTTACCTAAATTCAAATGTTGATTAGGGTTTTACATGTTTCATTAAGTTGTTTACGTTTCGGAATCAGTTGTTAATTTACTGTTTCATGGATGATTTTTACCCAATTGTTAGGTGAATGGGCTAGCTAATTGAATTTAGGGTCGTTTGCCGATTCTGCATGATATAATTGATTTGTCTAAGTGTTGATTTTGTTCTATTCTGATTATTCTCCCTTGCACAAGTTTGTTGCTAACAACTTTAGCATTGAATTTGTATAAACAATAGTTTAGAATGATTTCATCCCAACTAACTCGTTTCGGATTCCTTGATTTGTCTTATTTTTGAAATTGTAATCTTTGTATACTTGTTTCTATCTTAGTCTGCTGGCCCCTAAGATAATCAACCTAGATTCATATACCCTTTTGTTTAAACATTAAAGTTAGTCCCTAATCTTGTCACATGAACCTTGAATTAGTAGTTGTAGTTGGCTAATGACTTTCAAGTTGGTACTAACCTTTATAATCCCCTGAATAGATTTCTAATTTCATTAAGGGTTTAGTTCTTAATATAACCTACTAAGTTAAAATTAGCCAACACCTAATCAACCTCTTAAACCAGTTTAAAATCAGTAGGGATTAAGCCCCTAAAACAACTTAGTTATTTCTATTAATTAATCTAAGACAAACTAGTTAGGATCAATTGTGCATTTGAGCTAACTAAGTATAAAAATAATTGATTCACTTAGTTTCACCTTTAAATAACTTCAACTCCTTCAACCTAGAAACTAACTTAGGCAGCCTTTTAAGTAATTAACTAAAAAAAATCAATTTAGGATAATTAGTTTAGGTTTAATTAACTAAAACAAATTATTTAACCTAAGTTAAGAAAATTGAGTTGACTAACCTTAATTAAGCCTAATTAAAATGATTAATTAATTAATTTAAACCTAGGCTTAATAATTGGTTAAGTCTCTGAATTTAGGTAATCAAATTGAATTAACTTAACTAAGTCAGTTAGCTTAAGTTAAGGAATTAAATTGATCGACCTACTTTGATTAATTAACTCAAACATAGGTAATTAGTATGAAACTAACTCTAAGCATTTAATCAATTAACCTTTAATTAGTTAATTTAAGTATAGTTAAACATAACTAGTAGTTAACAATAGTAAGCTAACTAGAGCTAATTAACTAAACTAAACCCAAGTAAGTAACCCTGGTAACCTAATGGTAAATATAGGGACTTCAAGGGGTATATTAGGTAATATATATTAGGGAATCAGATTTATAAGGGTAAAAAGGCCTTTTAAAAGGGAAGAATGTTCTATAATAGGGGGCAGTTGTCCCAAAAGATAAGGTTGACAGCTGCCCTATGTACTATTTGGTACTATTTTCAGCTCTAGATAAGGAATATTCCCAAAGGGTATCCCATTCAAAAAAATACCTATAAATAGACCCTCTCTCCTTAGTATAAGGAGGTTTTTTTACACTCTGAAAATTCTCTTTGCAGCCTAAAAAATTATTTTCTTGAATACTTAATATTAGAAAACAAAGAAAGAAAAAATCTGATCTCTTTTTAAGAAAAATTCCTCAGTAGATTGACTGGTTCTGAGCTTTCATCTTCCTTGTTTGTTCTGATTCTTGAAGATTTAAAGTATTTTCAAAATCTCTTGGTTATCTTCTTGCTTGAGGCTGTCTTTGGTTTTCTGGGGCTTCTGATTTGTTGTTGCTGAATTTTTGTCCTTCTTGCTGATTGTTGTGCACACTTGACCGAAATTGTTGATTCATGTTATGTTTTCTTTTTTTGAGATTGTGTAAATTTGAATCTTCTTCTTCTTTATTCTTAATATAAAAATCTAAAATAAGGTTGTTATTATGCTGGTAACAAATCTGAACGTATGTATGTAACTTCTGGATTCCTGAAATCAGTTTGATTGTTTCTAAGTTTTTTTAATTTCAAAAATGCATTTAGCATTTGTTAGTCAGATGTTAGCTTCTGTATTTGTTTAGCATATTATTAGAATAATTTGCACTTGGGTAGATGAGTTTGATTCTTTAATAATCAATCTCACCCCATGATGAGTGCACAAATATTGGTATGGTTGGCTGAAATCTACCCTTCAAAAGGGTACGGAGCATGTAGTTAAAAAGGGCATTAAAGTTGAAGAGTCTAAACCTTCGAATGGTCAGGTTCATCCTCTAAAAATACCTAAATAATCAAAGTTTCTATATAATTTAGAATTATGTTAGTAGTAGCATTAGGGTAGATGAATCTGACTTCTTAATAGTCAAATTCACCCCTCGGTAGTGCATAAACAGTAACCTAGGATGCTGAAAATCACCCTTTATGGGCATAAAGTAGATAATCAAAGGCTCCTTCGAGGAAAGAATCTGAATCTCCAAGACGATCAGATTTATTCTCTAAAAACATGCCTAAAATAATCAAATTTTCTACATAGTTCAGAATAATGTTAATATTAGCACTAAGGTAGATGAATTTGACTCTTTGATAGTCAAATTCATCCCATAACAGTGCATAACCAGTTATTTAACTTGCTGAAATTATCCTTTCAACGGATATAAGTGGGTAATCAAAAGTCTCATTCGAGTAAAGAATCTGAATCCCTTACAATGATCAGATTCGTTCTCTGAAAAAATGCTTAAAAGGCAAAGTCATGGTAAAGGTATGTGTCGAATGTCAATAAATACAAAAGATGACATCCACGGAGTTGAATCTAACCCCTTTTGTGGTCATATTCAGTCCGTGAAAGGCCTAAACATGTTCTGTTCTCCTAGTATGGAATAGAGCATCATTAAGTTGAGTCTAACCTCTTTCATAGTTAGATTCATTTTTATAAAATGCCTAAAGGTCCGTGGATGATGCTGTCCAAAGTAGAGAAAACTTTGGACTTATAGTTCTAGGCTAAGGTTAAAAGACGCAGGATTGATGTCCTAAAGGACTGCTGAAGCTTGCACTGGAGCAGCAACACATTTTTGTTGTTCCTTTTATCATTGTTTTCCATCTTTTCTTTAGGAAAATGTATAGTAACAAATGAAATATAATGGAATAGACTTCATATTGATTGTAAATGTGGACTGGACTTATTAAATTAGTATTTAGATTTCAGTTCTAGTATGAAATATTTCGAAAAGAAAAACTGAGCCAACCTGCTAAACAGACCTAATACAATTTTTATTTTCTTCAAAATCATTCGAATGTATGAGCATGGGTTTACTACCTGAAAATGATTCCATTAAACTTGAAAAAGACACTCGTTAGGCATTTGATAATTAGGACCCGGTTAAAATTCAACAATGTTTTCTTTTAAGTATTTCTTCTTACAATTTTTGTATTCAAACCAGTTCGTCTGAGTACCCCATGTAAATACTCATTGAAGCTTTGAAAAATGACTTTTTTGGTTTAAAAGATCTCAGTGTAGCCAAAAATGCGAATTTACTATTCAAAGTGTTTCTTAAGAGTTCAGAACTTATAATAACTTGTATGATTCAATATGCATGACTTGTAGATCAGTAGTATGGACTTAGGCTATTTAAAATTTGACCAAAATGTGCAATCAAATTTGTTATAGTTGAATGTGTCCATTTCACTTTCTACATGTTATTTGCGAACTAGTAAAGTTAGATCCTTCCTTATTAAGCATGCCTTAAATTGCTTTCACATAGCTTCATTTGCTTTGCAAAAATAGCCGAACTAGGATGTCCAAAGGTGATCAATTGGGGGATAAAACGTGGTCATAGCCCGAAATATTTTGTCTTTTAGATTAATGAATTTCGCTTTTAGGCAACCCTTTAGGTAGAGAATTACTTTTAGTCTAAAGTTCGTTAAAGAATCGGGTATTATATCAAATAATCAGAACCACACTCGGGAGTGGAAACTCATGCCCCCGACCCTCAACTCCAAATATTAACAAAACGTACATAGAAATCATAGGTGCATTTCATGTGACGTGTTTTCCATGCGCTAAAAAAAACAACAAGTGTACGCCATCGTAACTTGTCCAAAATAAATCCATAAACGTCCTAATTGATTTTAAAACTTAAATACTACTTCAAATGGAAAGAATAAAGAATAATTGAATATCGCCTCAAATAGGCATTATAAAATTGTCATGACCATTAGTCTTGACCACGTAATCTACACTCGGGTGCGACAACTCATGTCCCCATTTTCAACTTCAAATCATAATAAAATCACGTGTTGCAATTACGGGTGCATTTCATGTGGCATAATTATAATACGTCCAAAAGAAGACAAGTGCACGCCCTCGTGACTTATTTTCAAGATAAGTCCATAAAGGTCAAAAGCGTTTAAAAAATGAAAAAAGGCTAAATGCACAATAGACTAAAACGCGTAAATAATCGGATAATTTAAGCCAAATATTAATAGTTAAGTGACCGTGCAGGAACCACGGAACTCGAAAATGCTTAACACCTTCTCCCGGGTTAACAGAATTCCTTACTCGAATTTCTGGTCACAGACAAATCAAAACAGAGTCAAATCTTCCTCGGTTTGGGACTTTCAAAACAAAACGGTGTCCCAGAGCATCGTCAAAATCTGGGTGGCGACTCCGAAATAATAACAAGTCCCAAAACCGAATAATGTCACTTTAATTGGAAAAACTCCTTACTACCCTTCATTAATCACGGGGGTAGTGAAAAAGAAGCTGTGACAGCTTTGGTGACTCTGCTGGGGATCGAACCCAGAATCTATGGTTCAGGGTTCAAGAATTCGAGCTTATATAACTGTTATATTTTGGCTTCCATTATCTGATTTTGCGTGTTTAAACCTAATGTGCTAATTGCCGCATTTACCGCTTTGATATTATTCGAATTCAATATAAACTGTGCCGAAACCCTCCTTCTCTATGAGTCTTCTAAATCGTCTAGGAAGTGTGCACTTCGTGTGACCTCTTTTCTGTTAGAGTCATCCAAATTTTAGAACGAGGTACGGACAAGTTGCAAAGCCGGTGAAGCTTCTGTATTCTCGGTACGCTGCCCCGACCTCGGCTCGAGCTGTCCGCTCGGGTAAGCCTTGCCTAGAACAAAACCCCAGGGTATAAACCTAGTATGACATAGCCTTATGCCGGATCCCTAGTAGGAATGTTTATTTTCATCACTTGCATTTGACTTAGGGGACTCAACACAGGGGTTGGGTCCGTCTAGGACAGGTGAACCCAAAATGAAAGACTATCCTGATGCATCCTACTTGCTATGTGTACAGTATTTTGTCACAATTTGTTTGTTGACCGGCTAAAAGAAGATAACAGAAAAACCAAGAGAGGAATATAATAGGAGATTTATCCGATTTTTGAAAAACCTCAATATTCAAAATCATCCCGAAACTCTGCCAAAATTTCTGAAAATAGAAAATAGTATTTCAAAACAAAGTGAGTCGGCGCATATTTTTCAAAATTGTCTCGAGATTTCCCGAACTACACATTGTTTGATTCTCACCGGATGTGAGATACGTAGGCAACCCCAATCGGGTCCAACCTTATTTTCAAAACCAAAATAGAAAAATACGATCGCAAAATTAGGTGATGTTGTTCTTGCCTAAATAGCCAATTGTCCCAACGGGACGCCGGAAGGATGATTTTGCAAAACTAATCACCTATAGTCTTTTTGAAAATTTTGGCCCAATTAGCGAGCACAACCCTAAAAGCTTCCTACCCGAAGTATTGAGGGGCCGTATTCGCAAGGGTGGTCCATTTTTCTTTACTACAAAACTTTTGCAAAAAGAAAAATAACACTTTCTCGCATTCAGTCAAAACCTTGTATGGCTTTGTTTTCTTAATCAAAACATTTTAAACAAATGTGCACGATGAATACAGTTTAAAACACTCCCTTTAGGGCTGTCGAGGAAATTCCCATGGGACTCCATATGTGGTGGAGCGACCTGGGGGAAGTTAGTAGAAAGTCTGCCGTAAAAGCTTTGGGCGGACTCACTGGCCTTCTAAAAATCAAGCCAAGGTTGGATGTCGTCGAAGCTTTAGTGTCATTTTGGGACCCTGCCCACAACGTGTTCCACTTTTCAGACTTTGAGTTGACACCCACGCTAGAGGAAATAACGGGGTATGTTGGTCTCGGTGACAATCTTAGAATCCGATATCCAGTGGCACCTAGGGCGGTAACTCCACATAAGTTCTTAGATCTTTTGAACATTAGTCGGGACACTCAAGACTCACACCTGCCTGAATGGTTCTGCACTTTCTATTTCCTGTATAAACGTTATGGAGATCCTCGGGGCTATGAGGATGAAAATACTGGTCTGACTCACCACAAGAACCAAACTAAATGGGAAGCCCGCAGGGGGTTAGCTTTTGTGGTAGCATTCTTGGGCACTTTAATCTGCCCCCGAGGTGACGCACTGATAGATATCGGACTGGTAGGGATGGCGGATTTCATGACAAAAAATAACAATGACACTCTTATACCAATGATCTTAGTCGAGATTTACCATGCCCTGACCATTTTCCAGTCAGGGGGAAAGTTCTTTGAAGGGTGCAATCTGCTCCTACAGATTTGGATGATCGAGCACCTCTACCATCGCCCGGGTTACATGAACTACGGCTTAACCGGTCTGAATTGTATCGAAGAACACAATACTCGGGTAGAAGGCCACAAATTTCCTGAGGTCATAGAAGCCTGGCACTCACATCTGAGTTCATTGACCGCCGACCGAATCGAGTGGACTTTCAGATGGCTCCCTGTCGGCGAGGTTATCAATATGTCCGCTGAAGTGTGCTATCTTTTGTTAATGGGTCTGCAGAGTATCCAGCCGTATGCCCCACATCGGGTCTTACGGAAATTGGGCAGATAACAAGGCATTCCACATTATGAGGACCTAAGCCAACAAGCCATTGAGTTGTGTCCGAGAGCTACATTTTCGGAAAACAGGGTCCGTCAGATTTGGAACCAGTGCAGATTCTTAGAGTCTCAGACTCGAGTAAGAAACTTATCTCAAGGGGAAGTAGAGTCAGCCTATATTTCTTAGTATGGTAGAAGAGGCCGAGAGCACCAAGAATCGGAGTGACCTGCGAAAAGACCTCACGTGCAACATTTTACTGAGCAGACACAGGAACACTGGGTTGGCTAGAAAAGGAAAACAACTATCGGGCTACAATAAGTAAACTGAAGGCCCAGATCCGAGAGCTCAAATTTGAAAACACTTTACAAACTGCCGCAGCCGAAGGGGAAAGAAATAGGCTGAACAAAGAAAATGAAGCCCTCAGGGCTCAAATCTAGAAAATGAGGATAGCCATTGAAAACCCTGAAAGAAGTAGAGACGACGAAAGGTTTGTCACAAGTCTCAGGTAAACGTTGTGTAGCTATGGTGACGACTTGGACAAAGCCGAGGAAGATTTGACCCAAAATCGAGCAAAGTTGGCAAAGAATGCAGAAGAAAGGGTAGAATTCGTGCAAAAATTGAAAAGAAAGCACGACCAAGAAGTTCTGGGTTTGAAAGAAAGAATGTCCACCTTTGAAAACGAGATAGCCAAACAAGCACAAAGGTCTAAGGCAAAAAGAGAACAGTGCTATGACATGATAGCCCAGTTGGAAGAAGAATTGCGACAATGGCAAGAGCAGACTCAAAAAGACGCCCAGGCTTTAGAGGCAAGATCTCAACAGATAGGGCGTCTACTTCACGAGAAAGGTATCATCAGGAAAAGGGTCCGGGAGATAGCTGATTACATTGTCACCATGTGCTAGGAATGCGAAGATATGACCCGGACCACCTTCTTCTCAACGGTTATGATCTTCGTCCACAAGATAATGGACGACCTCTACCGCCTCCAACAAGATATAGCACGCAAGCCCGTGGCAAGGCCGAATGATGCCCCATGGGTCCCTGAAGCAATGGAAGCACTGATGTATTTTTGATATTTCTCGAGATTGTATTTTATTTTCCTGTTGTAGTCCGGTCCAAGTCCACTGTAGTTTTTATATTTCCAAGAAAGCATGTCTTGAGTCTTTTGTAGTTTTTTAAAATTTCAAAAAATGTACTGAAGTTCTTATGAAGTTGAAAGTATTTTATCCAATGAATGAAAGTCTCGAAAAAATGTTTATTTCTTTCTTGAACTACGTAATGATCTTATTCACGCGGCGCCGTGATACGTAGACAATCCACTCAGGATTCGATCATAATCTTAATAAAGGAAAGTGAGTGAGAAATAAAAAAGCAAATATAGTATAATGAAATAAAGAAAAGAATGACATAATAGAGAAAAACAAGAGGTGAAATAGAATAAAAAATAAAGAGAAGAGGGCAAAGTTCGAATCCGAGAAAATAAAGCCAGGATGAGACACACAACTGTTGCAAAACATATAGAAAGTGTTTAATTTCCTAGGTGCATTGCATTACCCAAACATGCGATTCCCTATGTAGTAAAATGTTTCGAACTAACGTTTTGTTGGTTCACTCTTAAAAGGTGTTTTTCTAAGGTGGTTGGTTTTTGCGGTAACCTGGCTTCCCATCCTTACTTAACTAGATCCAAAGGAAGCATAGAAATGGCATCCGAAGGTCACTTATCAATCGTAAACTCTTTAGTGGAAGACCCAAATCCAGTCATCCCTACATCTGAGTCAGCCACAGCTGAAGAGAACAGGATCCTGCGTTGCCGCATGCTAGAAATGTGAGACGCATTGTACAATGGTAGGGATCTGCCCAGTTCCATCCCGGGTTTCCCCGAGATAATCCCCAGGACAAGTGGAACTTCTAACATCCCTATAAGTTACCGACCACGCCACTCGGATACCTAACTATGTCAGCTCACTTTGCCGGAAGGCCTTCTGAGGTTCGGCCCCAGGTCTTGTTTTCCGGTGCATCATCCAACATCTTCACCGCACCATCGAGCTCCGCCATGGCTCCACCAACTATCACCGGGCCCAGCTTTGAGCCACCGGCATTTACATTCCAAACGCCATCATTTCTGGGCACCACTCATGTCACTCCCGATTCATACCCCCAACAACCTCAGTATGAAGTTACATTGGGACGAGATAAGAAAATCTCCAAGCACGAAGAAATGGCTCAGAAAATTAAGAGTATCGAGCAGAGCCTCAAGAACATACAGGGGCTGAGCGGGCAGAAAAGCGTCTCCTACGCCGATTCGTGCATGTTCCATCGCTCATCTGAAAAGGTATTGCAACCAACTCCGAGGAGCAGGTGGGAAAGAGGAACTTCTCATGGCATATTTCGGAGAGAGCCTAACAGGGATTGCATCAGAATGGTACATGGACCAGGATATATCCCACTGGCACGTATGGGATGACTTAGCCCAGGACTTTGTTCGACAATTCCAGTACAACGTGGATATCGCTCCCGATAGAAACTCTCTATCCAACCTTAAAAAGAAGTCCTCGAAAAGTTTCAGAGAGTACGCTATTAAGTGGCGCGAGCAGGAGTCTAGGGTCAAACCTCCGATGGATGAGGTCGAAATGGTCAGTGTTTTTCTACAAGCACAAAAAGCGGATTACTTTAAAAATATGATGTCCGCCATGGGAAAGCCATTTGCAGAAGAAATCAAAATTGGAGAAATGGTTGAGAATGGTTTAAAGACCGGTCATATCCTGAGCCAATCGGCCATAAGGGCAACCTCCCAAGCCATCCAAAACGGGTCCGGGAGTGCAGCCAACAGAAATAAAAAAGAAGAAGGGGCCATGATGGTTTCCGATGTCAGGGGTTCTCGGCAGTACTCAGGTCCATTCCCTAAAACTCCCCAACACTACTATCCTCACCAAAACGCATCTTATACTACATCCCCTTTTCCCTATGCGGTGATGAATGCTCAGCCGCATCTCAGGCCGCAACAACAATACAACCAGAACAGAGCTCCACCCCCAGGAAATAACCATCATCCCCCAGCTCCACATAATCCACGCCCTCCTAAAAATAACTACCCATACAATGCTTACCGTGAACCACCAAGGAGAACTAACTTTACTCTTATCGGTGAATCATACTCAAGCCTCTTCCCAAAGTTGGTTCAGATGGGGCTTTTGCAGCCCGTACCTCCGAACAGGCAAAATCCACAATCACCATAATACAAGCGGGGTACCAACTGTGCCTATCATTCCAGAGTAGAGGGGCATGACACAGAGGAGTGTTGGACCCTCAAACGAGCCGTGGAAAACCTTATAGAACAAAAGAAAGTGGTGTTAAGGGACGAAGAAGCTCCCAATGTGATGAACAATCCATTGCCCACCCACAATAATGGGCCCATTATCGGCATGATTGGCGAGGACCAAGATTTTGATCCATCTTTAAAAGCTATCACTGCCATCGCAGATACAGAGAAAAATCCTAAGGCGGCACCCAAGCTAGCTAAGGAAATGAAGAAGAGTAATCCTGTCCCTCAAGCCACGGGGAAGGCTGAAGCCAAGACAAAGATAGGATATTCTAAAGACGCCATTCTTTACATCCCCAGGGCACCCAAGAAAGAACAAGGCATGTTAAGACCGCTCAGAAGGCTACCATTCAACAGAGCCATGATAAACAGCCCGACAATGTATGTACCAAAGGGGACGTACGCGACACGGGGGAAAATAATTTCACCAAGGCTGAATGAGCCCGTGATTATCAGCCGCGCGTTGAAAACTCCCATGAAGGATACTACTGCCTCCCCTTGGAACTACAACAAGATGGTAGTAACATACAAAGGGAAAGAGATCACATGGGAAGCAATTGAATCAAATTCCTCTGAAAAATACCTCAATCTAAAAGAGCTGGCCAAAAATAAGCACAAATGCTTCCCTCTTAAAAACCCTATCACCGTTGAAGAGGCTGAAGAATTCTTTAAGAAGATGAACATGACTGAATACGCCACAATTGAAGAACTCAGGAAACCTCCTGATCAAATATCACTCTTATCTTTGTTGATGGGCTCAAACAAGTATCAGAAAATACTTTTGAAAACGCTGAATGAAGCGTATGTGCCGGCGGAGACCTCAGTCGAACAATTGGAAAGAATGGTCGAGCGTTTCTTTGAAGTAAACAAAATTTCTTTTAGCCGAAATGATCTACCTCCCGAGGGAGCCACTCACAACAAAGCCTTACACTTAACAGTTAAAAGTGAGGGATATTATGTGAAGAGAGTTATGCTTGATGGAGGTTCCGGGGTAGATATTTTCCCTCTATCAACACTACAAGGAATGGGAATCGGCACTGAGAGAATCAGGCTAAATAACGTCTGTGTCCGTGCCTTCGATGGAATCAAAAGGGACACCATTGGTGAAATAGACATAATCATGACAATTGGCCTTGCGTACTTCACGGTAACCTTCCAGATCCTAGATATGGACACCTCGTATAACTTCTTGCTAGGAAGACTGTGGATTCACGCTGCTGGATCAGTACCCTCTACCCTCCATCAAATGGTCAAATTCGAATATGAAAACTAGGAGATAGTGGTCCATGGGGAGGACGAGTAGTCAATCTACAGAGACCCCTCGGTCCCCTGTCTTGAAGACAGAGCGGGGAGTGAGCATATTGTCTATCAAGCGTTTGAAATTGTGCTTGCCGACCAACATGAATAAGGTGCTCCATGCCCACAACCCTACCTATCAAATGTGTCAATCATGGTCACTACCGACATGATTAGAAATGGATACAGACCCGGAAAGGGGCTTGGGGTGTCCTTGCAAGGTATCGCTGAACCGATCTCTCTACCTGCCGCTGAAACATTCTTCGGCATAGGTTTCCAAGCCTCAGATGAAGATGTGAAGTGGGCCGACGCCCGTAAAAGCAATGGATGGGACCTCCCTCAGCCAGTCCCACATATTACTGAGACTTTCATCAAACCGCAATATGTCGAAGAAGAAGAGGAGGCCTTTACGGTTGAAGAGATTGAAGGAATATGCGAGGCCATGAAGAAGATGTTGTATGAAACTAACATGGTTCAGTTGGGAGAAGGATCAAGCACCGCTGAGGTGCAATACATGGGCCCAAATGCCAAGTTGTCGTCTTTCCTGCACTATGAGTTATTTCCGGGTGTAAATCAAGTGTTTTTAACTTACTGCCTTTTGAATTCCGATGTAAACCCTCCTATGTTCAAATTAAATGAAATGAAATCAAAATTTCATAGTCTGTTATTCTTTCTGATTTTTGCTATTTTTCTTATTTTTCAGTCCTAATAATGCGGCCTTAAATAACATGACATGCTTGCGGACTTCATGCTCTGATCTTAATACGTTGTCTAACCTCAAAATAATGAATCAAGAATCGAAATATGATGAAGAAGAGGCTTTAAGGGAAATAAACCAAGAATTAGAACAATTCGAGAATAAGCCTAAGCCAAACTTAAACGAAACAGAACCCGTCAACTTGGGTAATGCAGAAGAGGTTCAAGAAACCATGATAAGCGTCCACACTGATGAAAGAACTAAGGACGCTCTGATTCAACTTCTATTTGAATTCAAAGACGTATTTTCTTGGTCCTATGACGACATGCCCAAACTAAGTATGGACTTGGTGGTACATAAATTGCCAACCTATCCCGGTTATCCACTTGTCCATCAAAAGCAGAGGAAATTTAAGACAGACATGAGTGACAAAATCAAAGAAGAGGTCACCAAACAATTAAAAGCTGGAGTGATCTGAGTGGTCCAATACACCACCTGGCTGGCCAATGTGGTTCCAGTACCTAAAAAGGACGGAAAGGTCAGAGTATGTGTCGAGTACCGAGATTTGAATAAAGCAATACCTAAAGATAACTTTCCACTGCCAAACATACATATCCTGGTTGACAATTGTGCCAAACATGTAGTACAGTCTTTCGTGGATTGTTATGCTGGATACCACCAGGTATTGATGGATGAAGAAGATGTAGAAAAGACCGCCTTCACTACACCATGGGGCACCTATTGTTACCGAGTCATGCCATTTGGTCTAAAGAATGCTGGGGCAACATATAGAGGGCCATGCCCGCCATTTTCCACGACATGATGCATCAGGAGATTGAGGTATACATGGATGATGTGATTATTAAATCCAGGACGCAAGATGACCATGTCCAGCATCTGAGGAAATTCTTCGAACGCCTACGTAAGTATGATCTGAAACTCAACCCGGCCAAGTGTGCCTTCGGAGTTCCGTCTGGGAAATTACTGGGGTTTATAGTCAGCCGACGGGGCATCAAGCTGGACCCGACAAAGATAAAATCTATTCGGGATCTCCCACCTCCAAGAACCAAGAAGGAGATCATGACTCTGCTGGGTAGGTTGAATTACATCAGTAGGTTCATCGCTCAGTTGACATCCACTTGTGAGCCTATATTCAAGTTGTTGAAGAAAGATGCAGCCATCAAATGGACAGACGAATGCCAGAATGCTTTCGACAAGATCAAAGAATATCTGTCAAACCCGCTAGTGCTAGTCCCACCAGAACTAGGAAGACCTTTGTTCTTATACCTGACGGTGTTAGAAAATTCCTTCGGGTGTGTTCTCGGTCAACATGATGCAACCGGGAAGAAAGAACAGGCCATATATTACTTGAGCAAGAAGTTCACGAGCTACGAAGCCAAGTATACATTGTTGGAAAGAACTTGGTGCGCTCTAACTTGGGTCGCTCAGAAGCTCCGGCATTATTTGTTGGCTTATACCTCCTACCTCATCACTAGGCTGGATCCATTGAAGTACATATTCCAAAAGCCAATGCCCACCGGATGATTAGCAAAGTGGCAGATTTTTCTCACCGAATTCGACATAGTCTATGTCACTCGCACGGCAATGAAAGCCCAGGCCTTGGCAGATCACTTGGCAGAAAATCCTGCTGATGACGACTACCAACCTCTAAGTACTTACTTTCTAGACGAGGAGGTAAATTCAGTCGAGATAACTTCTGAGGACGCCAACACATGGAAAATGTTCTTTGACGAAGCTGTAAATGCAAAAGGTGTTGGGATTGGGGCAATCTTGATTTTACCCACGGGATAGCACTATCCTGCCACATCCCGCCTTCGGTTCTTCTGTACAAACAATACTCTCGAATATGAAGCTTGTTTAATGGGTATGAACATGGCCATTGACATGTATGTGGAAGAGTTATTGATCATGGGGGATTCAGATTTGATCATCAAGCAGGCTCAGGGAGAATGGGAAACTCGAGATGTTAAGCTCCTTCCATACAGACAATATGTGGAAGATCTTAGCAAACGATTCAAAGTTGTCGAGTTCAGAAATATTCCTCGATGCCACAATGAGTTAGCTGATGCGCTGGCTACCCTAGCTGCGATGCTGCTATATCCGGGTAATGTTCACATTGACCCATTGGAAATTCAAATAAAGGAAAGACATGGTTATTGCAACACGGTCGAAATAGAGCCCTTTGTCCAACCATGGTATCACGTTATCAAAAGATTCTTGAAAAGAAAAGAATATCCAGAGCAGGCCAATGGGGACCAAAAGAGAACCATCCGGAGACTTGCCACCAGTTTCTTCCTAAGTAGGGAAGTATTTTATAAGAGGACTCCCGATCTGAATCTATTAAGATGCGTAGACGCCAAAGAAGCCGAAAGGATTATGAATGAGGTGCATTCAGGAGTATGCGGTCCCCACATGAACGGGTATGTCCTCGCAAAGAAAAACTTGCGGGCCGGGGATTATTGGATTACCATGGAGAAAGATTGTTTTATCTTTGTCCGAAAATGCCATAAGTGTCAAATACACGGCTATTTGATTCATGCACCACCACCAGAATTACATCCTATGTCAGCACCCTGGCCGTTTGTTGCCTAGGGAACGGATGTCATCGGGACGATCGAGCCAAGGGCCTCAAACGGGCACAAATTTATTTTGATCGCTATCGACTATTTCACAAAATGAGTCGAGGCAGTCACATTCAAAGTTATCACCAAAAAAGCAGTGGTGGATTTCGTGCACTCTAATATCATCTGTCGTTTTGGTATCCCAAAGACTATCATTACCGACAATGCCGCGAATCTAAACAGTAACTTGATGAGGGAGGTATGTGAACAATTCCAAATCACACACCGCAACTCCACCCCTTATCGGCCCAAAGACAATGGCTCCGTTGAAGAAACAAACAAAAATATTAAGAAAATCCTCAGGAAAATGATTCAAACTTCCAGGCAATGGCACGAGAAATTGCCTTTCGCATTATTGGGATATCGCACGATAGTGCGCACGTCGGTTGGAGCTACTCCTTATTTATTGGTGTATGGTACTGAAGCCGTAATACCCACAGAAGTTTAAATTCCCTCCCTTCGGATTATTGTCGAAGCAGAAATTGAGGATGAGGAATGGGTCAAAACCCGATAGGAGAAATTAACTCTGATTGACGAGAAAAGGATGGTCGCAGTTTGCCACGGGCAGTTGTACCAACAAAGAATGGCCCGCTCCTACAACAAGAAAGTGAGGCCTAGGAACTTTGAAGTAGGGCAACTTGTGTTAAAACATATCCTCCCACACCACGAATAGGCGAAAGGAAAATTCGCCCCGAATTGGAGAGGTTCGTACATCATAAGGAAATTGCTTCCAAAAGGAGCGTTGTACTTGGGAGACATCAAAGGAAATGACCCCGAAACGGCTGTTAATGCAGATGCAGTCAAAAGGTATTATGTTTGACCTTTTCGTGATGACGATACTGATGATCGAAATGACGAAGGCTTTTCATTCGTGCTACCCCAAACACTACCATTTTTGTAAACCTTTTGAGCTGGTTACTCTTCCTTGACTACCCTCCTTGGAATTTGAAGAAGAAAGAAAAAAAGATCAAAAGAAAAAAGAGAGAAAAGAAAAATAAAAAAAAAAGAAAAGAAAAATAAAAATAAAGAGAAAGGAAAAATCAAAAAAAAAAAGAGAAAGGAAAAATCAAAAGCAAAAAAAAAAAATCAAAACAAAAACAAAATGTTTGCCTAAACTACGTCTGACTTGATTCCGAAAGGATACGCAGGCAGCTTCTCCCTGGGGTTCACTCACACCAAAATAAAAATCCACATTTCCCCCAAGAGTTTAAGCTGGGGCAGGTGTTGAGATTCTGCAATGATCCGCCTGAAAGTTCCAAGGTTGTAATTCAATACAAACTCTTTTACCCCGAATCTTATTCAAGTCCTTCCGATCGATCAGCAAAGAAAAGACAGAATGGGAAGATACATCTATCTGGACCTCATACAAGCAATGAGAAAAATTAAATGAGAGAGTCTTATCGATGAAAACCCACACAGGCACCATGAGGCGATGGTGAGTAGAGAAATTAAAAATGAGAGAGTCCTGTTAGTGAAAACTCGCAAAGAGCACTACAGGGCGATGGCAAGAAGAGAAATAAGAGAGGTTAGCTGGTGAAAACCCGAAAAAGGGCACTACTAATTGAAATGAGGATGATTGGTCGCTAATATCGACATGGTCTGGGGAAAGGTTTCTCAACCACGAGTTAAAGGTCGTGACGAATTTGTGAGAGTCAGATGGTTTATATTGATCAGGCATCCAGGCCAAGACGCATGTCATGTTCATTGAAAGCCGCGTACACTCCAGATAAGTCCTTCTCCTCTTCCCCGAAAGGGATATTTCTTGTCAAAATTCATTATCTCAGTTTCTTTGTTATTCTTTTTTCATCCCTTTCAATCTGAATCTATTTCTAAGGTAAAACAAATAAAGGATGGTAAAACTGATTTACAAGGCTCTCGTTTGACGCAAGCAACCAGGCAAAGGGCATCGAGCCTCATCAGGGCCATCATGTCGATCCCGACTGGCCGCAACGACAGTTGCTTTAAATACAACTCTGGAAAGGAGAAGATCAAATCGAAATGACTATAAAGGAAATTGAAATGAAAGGTTAAGTCCCACATGTCTTAACCCCCCCCCCCCCCCCCCCCCCCC
>ML256253.1:17109-34558 GCA_005239495.1 Nicotiana undulata | reverse complement strand
GGCAAAGTTTGAAAGGCCAAAGCGCGCCAAGTTCTTTAAATTAAGGACGGGGAAAAAAATCAGAAATGAAAGGCCAATGAAGGCAAAATAAAGTTGGAAAAGGGTTAAGTCCCACACGACTAACCATTGCAACGGAATTCGAGGGGCCAAAATACCCCCCGATGCTCTAGAAATCCAAAAGAAAAACAAGTAAAAGGCCTACAAAGGCAAAACAAAAATGTTGGGTTCCACGTGACCGGTCGCCATGGTAAAATCTGGAAAGCCAAGGTCCCGGGGATTAGAGATGAAACCCAATCCCCAGCAAGCAAGAAAGCAAGTGGTTGAGATCTTCGTCCCAAGAACTGAGATCAAGCTGTCAAAAATCAAGGCCGCAAATCCAACCACCGTTTCAAACTAACAAATAGTTCTTTGTTTGAAGGAAACAGGTGTCACCCAAAACAACATTGCAAAATGCAACTGTAACCAAAAGAAAAGGCGCAAGAGCTAGAAGCGGCTCTGCAGCAACAACTCCAAAAAGGGAAGTTTTCTCCAAAATTCTTTCCCGCATTCACTCAAAACCAAATGAAAAGAAAAGAAAAGAAGAAAACGATTCAAACCTAAAGTAGTATAGGGCCTCCAATCCCTAGCTACACCTTTTCCAACATAGGATATTCCTTTCCTTAGTTGATGCCAACATAGGGTCTCCACTCCCTAGTTGATGCTGGCATAACCCGATGATTTTTTTCCAACATAGGGTCCCACTCCCTAGAAGACGCCGACATAACCTGGTGATCTTTCTGACAACAGCATAACCTGTTGATCATCTCATGATACTAGCATGACCCAGTAATCTCCTTGCCTAGGCAACATCATAACCTGTTGACCTTTCCAGACACTGGCATAACCTGGTGACCTTTCTGACAACAGCATAACCTGTTGATCATCTCCTGATACTGGCATAACCTAGTAATCTCTTTGCCCAGGCAACATCATAACCTGTTGACCTTTCCAGACACTGGCATAACCTGGTGACCTTTCTGACAACAGCATAACCTGTTGATCATCTCCTGATACTGGCATAACCTAGTAATCTCTTTGCCCAGGCAACATCATAACCTGTTGACCTTTCCAGACACTGGCATAACCTGGTGATCTTTCTAACAAACAGCATAACCTGATAATCATCTCCTGATACTGGCATAACCCAGTAATCTCTTTGCCCATGCAACAGCATAACCAGTTGACCTTTCCAGACACCGGCATAACCTAGTGATCTTTCTAACAAAAACATAACCTGTTAATCAACTCCTGATACTAGCATAACCCAGTAATCTCTTTTCCCCAGGAAACAACATAACTTGTTGACCTCCCAGACACCGGCATAACTTGGTGATCGTTTCCTGACAACAGCATAACCTGTTGATCATTTCCTAACATTGGCATAACCCATTGATCTCTTTTCCGGCAACAGCATAACCTGTTGACCTTTCCAGACACCAGCATAGCCTGGTGATCCCTTTCTTGACAATGGCATAACCCGTTGATCCTTCCCCTCAGACACCGGCATGGCCCGATGATCTTTTCTTGACGATAGCATAACCTGTCGATCTTTGCCCACATAGGGTCTCCAATCGCTAGTTGATTTTACTTTTAGACAGAGGGTATCCACTCCTTAGTCTACAGTAACCCCGGGTGCAATGTTCCCGGCTTTTCATCGCTTTCAATAATAAAGTAGCATAGATTTCCTTATAATAACTCGCGAAATTTTCCTAGTGAAAACTGGGGCAGAAAATTTTGTTCGTTTGTTTTGATTTTTGTGCAGGTTACATTTTTTAGGACATTGGAACGCGAGACGACCAAAAGAAGAAGTTTCGATCAAAAACAATAAAGCAAAAGAAGAAAGAGAAGATTGAATCCAAAAGTGCAGAAACGGGGAAGATATGGACTATTCAGGACGAGAGTGAAGTCATCCGTCCAGTATATCCTGCTTGGATCCGAGGAACAATAAGACGAAATCCGTACCTGCGGCTAACAAGCATCAAGATCCGGGTCAGAGTCAACAGAAGATCAAGGCTCAAGACCAGGTCTTAGATAGGAATCTTGTAACTAGCAACTGATAGGTTTAGTTAGTCTGTCATTTTGTTTACTATGGTGTAATAAGGAGATCAGCAGCAGTAACAGCAGCAACCGCAGTGAAACCACAGTTACTCGGTAGTCCCAGCTACCAAAACGTCAAGAACTACACTGACCTGATTCCTTTATAGCCAAGGACATGTAGGCAACCTTTGAAGCAAGGCGCGGTCAAATCTTTCAAAATGCTTCACAATGGAACATATGAATGGGTAAAAGTCGTTTGTTGCTGCTCACTTTGTCTTTGCCCAGAAACTCTTCGTGTTTCCGAACAAAGAGGGGCAGCTGTGAGCATGTGATTTTTTACCTAACATATTGTCACGACCCAAATTCCTACTCAGGTCGTGATGGCGCCCAACACCGAAGTCAGGCAAGCCAACGCTAGTTACTAACGAAATTACTTAAACAAATGAGATACTCAAACATTTACCCAGTTCTAATTTAAGAAGTCCTTTAATGAAAGTGAGGAAGTAAGGCAAATTGATTCAAAGTAACTCAAAAATCATTTGCCAACATATATAGTATAGCGAAATACTAGGAAAAACCAACTACGTATGCCAAGACTTAGTGTCACAAGCCCACAGGCAACTAGTGGAGTATACAAAATAATCAAAATAAATGTACAACTGTCTGGAAGGGGTAGACAGAAATAGCCCAAAAGCAATAGAAACTCCACAGTGTTGTTGAGGAACGCCAGGAAAAGCAGCTCATCGTGTAGTCGGGTCCAGATAGTACTCTCAATGACGGGCACCAGAATAGTGACCAGGTGCAACAGCCTCAGAACCTGTACAATTAAGTACAGAATTGTAGCATGAGTACATATAAGCAAATATGTACCTAGTGAGTATCCCGTCTAAACTCGAAGAAGTAGTGACGAGAGGTAGACGTGTTACTCACTAGGGTCTTCATCAATAATATGATTTAATGAATCTAAACAGTAATGACATTTATGGGAAGCAAGTAGACATGAAGCATCAATATATAAAGATAACGATCTCCCTGCAAGGGCCAAGTAACAATATTTAACAAAAATCACAAGTTTCTTTCTCACAGAACAATTTAATTGGTAAGAATAATAATAGGACTCTCAATCAAGCACATAGTGTATAATATGCCGAGCCGTACGGTCGAAGCGACGCAGAAATTTAAATGTGCATTGCCGAGGGTCGAGTGACACGAACCATAGATGCATCTATTACCCCACTCGCGAATCAATCATGCGACGCAGTTGACATAAATATAAGGCTACCCCGCTCACGAATTATACATGCGACACGGGTGCTCGTAGACATACACAGAATTATCAGGAAAATTCAGGAATTTATCATGGATTATTCTTAAATTCAAGGACTTAAACACTTAGACATACACATAGCTTCTGAAATTCTCATGTTAATTTCAAGGGTAATAAGCAACTAGGAACACATATAAAGATACAGGTAAAACACATAAAGGCATTCATGTGAGGTCCTAAATCCTACCCGACACAATAGAGTAGTAGCTACGCACGGACTCTCGTCACCTTGCGCGTACGTAGCCCCCACAAATAAGGACAATTCAATCATTTACATTTACCTATGGGGACAATTCCCTCTTACAAGGTTGGAAAGGAGACTCACCTCGCGTAGAATCAACTTCCCGGTCAAGAACGCGCTCGAAACTCCAAATCTTACACCTGAGGACTCGAAACTAGTCAAATGATATATACATACGTCAATGCATGCTCAAGGTATGGAAATACTCCTACTTATTTAGTAAATTTCACTATTCATGAAGAAATCCTAAAATACACCCCCGGGCCCAACTGCTCGGATTCCGAAAATTTTCAAAGATAACACTCACACATAGCCTAAGGGTCATTAATATATAATTTTTATATGATTTCATGGTAGAAAAGTGGTGAAATTCCCTAAAGTTCATCAACCCTAGGTTTTCACTCTAACTCCTATGATTTCCACTATTTAGATGTGAATCTACCTAAGTTCTGGTGTAATAATCTAACATTTTAGTAGAATTTACTTACCTCTTAGTAGCTAGGTGGTGGAGAGTTCTTCCCAAGCTCTCAAGTCTTCAATGGAGGTGAAAAATGAAAAGAATGGAGGAAATCCCGTGTTTAAGTGAGAGTGCACTGCCTGGCCTTTGCAGGCAAGTCATGAACGACATAACGGAACCATTCTCGGTCTCGGAATTCTGTTCGTACCTCGATAACATAAAATCACGTTCCAAACCAAATTTCAAACTTAAGAAAACTCTATTTCACTATCTGGCGTCGAAACGTTCCCGGGTCATCCAAAAGATAAGGTTGACAGCTGCCCTATGTACTTTGGTACTATTTTCAGCTCTAGATAAGGAATATTCCCAAAGCGTATCCCATTCAAAAAATACCTATAAATAGACCCTCTCCCCTTAGTCTAAGGAGGTTTTTTTTACACTCTGAAAATTCTCTCTGCAACCTGAAAAATTATTTTCTTGAATACTGAATATTAGAAAACAAAGAAAGAAAAAATCTTATCTCTTTTTAAGAAATATTCCTCAGTAGATTGACTGGTTTTGAGCTTTCATCTTCCTTGTTTGTTCTGATTCTTGAAGATTTAAAGTATTTTCAAAATCTCTTGGTTATCTTCTTGCTTGAGGCTGTCTTTGGTTTTCTAGGGCTGTTGATTTGTTGTTGCTGAATTCTTGTCCTTCTTGCTGATTGCTGTGCACACTTGACCATTAGTTGGTCAAGTCTTTTGTTGTTTTTCTCTTTAAAGGTATGTAATAATGAACTTTATAGAAAGTTATTGAATCTTGAATTTGTGCCGAAATTGTTGATTCATGTTATGTTTTCTTTTTTTGAGATTGTGTAAATTTTAATCTTCTTCTTCTTTGTTCTTAATATAAAAATCTGAAATAAAGTTGTTATTATGCTGGTAACAAATATGAACGTATGTATGTAACTTCTGGATTCCTGAAATCAGTTTGATTGTTTCTAAGTTTTGTTAATTTCAAAAATGCATTTAGCATTTGTTAGTCAGATGTCAGCTTCTGTATTTGTTTAGCATATTATTATAATAATTTGCACTTGGGTAGATGAGTTTGATTATTTAATAATCAATCTCACCCCATGATGAGTGCACAAATATTGGTATGGTTGGCTGAAATCTACCCTTCAAAAGGGTACGAAGCATGTAGTTAAAAAGGGCATTAGAGTTGAAGAATCTAAACCTTCGAATGGTCAGGTTCATCCTATAAAAATTCCTAAATAATCAAAGTTTCTATATAATTTAGAATTATGTTAGTAGTAGCACTAGGGTAGATGAATCTTACTTCTTAATAGTCAAATTCACCCCTCGGTAGTGCATAAACAGTAACTTAGGATGCTGAAAATCACCCTTTATGGGCATAAAGTAGATAATCAAAGGCTCCTTAGAGGAAAGAATCTGAATCCCCAAGACGATCAGATTTACTCTCTAAAAATATGTCTAAAATAATCAAAGTTTCAACATAGTTTAGAATAATGTTAATATTAGCACTAAGGTAGATGAATTTGACTCTTTGGTAGTCAAATTCGTCCCATAACAGTGCATAAGCAGTTATTTAACTTGATGAAATTATCCTTTAAACGGATATAAGTGGGTAATCAAAAGGCTCTTTGGAGTAAAAAATTTGAATCCCTTACAATGATCAGATTCGTTCTCTGAAAAAATGCTTAAAAAATCAAAGCCATGGTATCGGTATGTGTCGAATGTCAATAGATACAAAAGATGACATCCACGGAGTTGAATCTAACCCCTTTTATGGTTCAGTCCGTGAAAGGTCTGAACATGTTCTTTTCTCCTAGTATGGAATAGAGCATCATTAAGTTGAGTCTAACCCCTTTCGTAGTTAGATTCATCTTTATAAAATGCCTAAAGGTCCGTGGATGATGATGTCCAAAGTAGAGAAAACTTTGGATTTATAATTCTAGGCTAAGGTTAAAAGACGCAGGATTGAAGTCCTTAAAGTACTGCTGAAGCTTGCACTGGAGCAACAACACATTTTCATTGTTTCTTTTTATTACTGTTTTCCATCATTACTTTAGGGAAATGTATAGTAACAGATGAAATGTAATGGAATAGACTTCGTATTGATTGTAAATGTGGACTGGACTTATTCAATTAGTATTTAAATTTCAGTTCTAGTATGAAATTTTCGAAAAGAAAAACTGGGCCTACCTGCTAAACAGGACTAACAAAGTTTTTATTTTCCTCAAAATCATTCGAATGTATGAGCATGGGTTTACTACCTGAAAATGATTCCATTAAACTTGAAAAAGACACTCGTTAGGAATTTGATAATTAGGACCCGATTAAAATTCAATAGTGTTTTCTTTTAAGTCTTTCTTCCTACAATTTTTGTATTCAAACCAGTTCATCTGAGTACCCCATGTAAAGACTCATTGAAGCTTTGAAAAATGACTGTTTTGGTTTAAAAGATGTTAGTGTAGCCAAAAATGCGAATTTACTATTCAAAGTGTTTCTTAAGAGTCCAGAACTTATAATAACTTGTATGATTCAATATGCATGACTTGTGGATCAGTAGTATGGACTTAGGCTATTCAAAATTTGACCAAAATGTGCAATCAAATTTGTTATAGTTGAATGTGTCCATTTCGCTTTCTACATGTTATTTGCGAACTAGTAAAGTTAGATCCTTCCTTATTAAGCATGCCTTAAATTGCTTTCACATAACTTTATCTTCTTTGCAAAAATAGCTGAACGGCCAAAGGTGATCAATTGGGGGCTAAAACGTGGCCATAGCCCAAAATATGTTGTCTTTTAGACTAATGAATTTCACTTTTAGGCAACCCTCTAGGTAGAGAATTACTTATAGTCTGAAGTTCGTTAGAGAATCGGGCATTATATCAAATAATCATAACCTACACTCGGGAGTGGAAACTCATGCCCCCGACCCTCAACTCCAAATATTAACAAAACGTACATAGCAATCACAGGTGCATTTCATGTGACGTGTTTTCCATGCGCTAAAAAACCAACAAGTGTATGCCATCGTAACTTGTCCAAAATAAATCCATAAACGTCCTAATTTATTTTAAAACTAAAATACTCCTTCAAATGGAAAGAATAAAAAATAATCGAATATCGCCTCAAATAGGCATTATAAAATCGTCATGTCCATTAGTCTTGACCACGTAATCTACACTCGGGTGCGAAAACTCATGTCCCCGTTTTCAACTTAAAATCATAATAAAATCACGTGTTGCAATTACGGGTGCATTTCATGTGGCATAATTATAATACGTCCAAAAGAAGACAAGTGCACGCCCTCGTGACTTATTTTCAAGATAAGTCCATAAAGGTCAAAAGCGTTTAAAAAATGAAAAAAGGCTAAATGCACAATATACTAAAACGCGTAAATAATCGGATAATTTAGGCTAAATATTAATAGTTAAGTGACCGTGCTAGAACCACGAACTCGGGAATGCCTAACACCTTCTCCAGGGTTAATAGAATTCCTTACTCGGATTTCTGGTCGCAGACAAATCAAAACAGAGTCAAATCTTCCTTTGTTTGGGATTTTCAAAAAACAAATGGTGTCCCGGAGCATCGTCAAAATCCGGGTGGCGACTCTGAAATAATATTAAGTCCCAAAACCAAATAACGTCACTTTAATTGGAAAAACTCCCTTACTACCTTTCATTAATCACGGGGGTAGTGAAAAAGGAGGTGTGACGGTGCTTATCCTCACATTCACAGATCCTTTTGCGCAGCTGGTTGAACTTGACTTGCGCTTCAGCCCTTTCATCTATAACCCTGTGGCCTCAAACGTACCCTGGCTTGCTCTGATCATTCCAATTGTCTTCCAACCAACCAGAATAGAAAGGGGTGCAACCGTCATGATATATGTCTGTTCTATGGTTTCCTTCTCTAGTACAATCTTGCAGTGCCACATGTGCTGGGCTTGACACTTGTAAGGACTATCATCATTTTGAAAGTCTGCTCGGAAATGGCCCATCTTGTCGACCCTGGGTATGACTTTCTTCCTACCCGCTTGCCTCATAACTCGAAGAGGGACGTAAGTGTATGTCCCCCTTAGACCAATCAGTATCAGGAACGGTGCATCTCGGGAACGGGCGATGAACTTTTCTGTCGGAAACCACTCAAACATCCATTGAACCTGCTCTTCAGTCAGGTTACCAAAGAGCTCAACCCATCCTTTGGCATTCTCAGTCTGAGAGAACATGTCGGGGATGTAATTCATTCGCTTTGGGTGGTGGAAAGTGATGTGATCATTCCATGCCCTTCGTTGAAACTCTTGTCGGTATTCGCCCTTTTGGAGATGTTCCATGAGCCAAAGCTGAAGTAGTAGATTGCAGCCTTCAAAATGTCTTGCTCCTTGTTGACACTTTTCCAAGGCTCGATATATGTCTGCAATGATCATGGGCACAATGGTGAAGTTTTGCCCACCAATCCCCTCCATTAGGGTCTTGGTTACCATAGCTAGCCTAGTATGGATTCTCTCTTTCTTCATTGGAAACACGATTAGACCCAGGAAGAAAAACGTGAAGACGAATACTCTGCGATGGATGTGTCCCAAGGATGTGATAGCAAACTCATCATAGTAGGTACGGTATGATTTGCTGTGACCGTACCTTTCATACAAATAGTCAAAAGGGATGTACGATCCTTTAAGCATACCAGTTCCGCATTCTTTTTCTGACCCATCATTTTAAGGAAACATTTTCCTGTGCGGTTCTCAAGCATTAGCAACCCCGGGGTTTCCCACACTTGGCCGGCCAGTCCCCCTATCTCCTCTAGCAAAGATGTCATTTCAATGTCCCCAAAGAGGAACATAACTTTTTCACAATCCCAAAACAAAGTAGCAGCCTCTATTATCATGTTGTTAGGCTAGATTTCTGGGAGAGATGGTAGATTGCCCAAATATTTTCTGACGAGAGTTTTGTCACTAGAGTGTAGATCGTCCCACCAACTCAACAGTCTTGGGTATATATTGGGGACCATGCCAAACCTGGGGACTTCGTGCCTCATATTTCTGCAAGGCAAACAAGGTTAGACCCTTACCCCCACCAGACTCGGCTATTTAATATCAACAATTAGCATGAATCATTTAGTTCTCCAAATAAATGCACATAGCGTGATGGCGTCCGTTTGGGTTTAGGGAAACCCAGTGGACTTTTGGACAAGGCATTCTTAAGAGCTATCGTGCAGACAACACTTTAGATTGGCTAGGTTTGACCAAGATGCATGCAACAATACAACATAGTGAGGTTTCTATGGGGTTTTATACTGGTACCCTTGAGCGGACAACTCAAGGGAGAAAGGCACAGAACCGTCGACTGCACCGCTGATCGACTAGTTTTACCGCAAATAAGCCTTAGGGGTAATAATATAGGAAGCGCGCAACCACTCATCAAGCGTTGTTATAGTATTTGTTTGGCACGTGTGGAATATGAATGTTGAGCATGATTATGCAATAATAAGCACTAAAAGCAGGTTGTCACGTATTTGCACGTTAAGAAAGCGGTAAATACAACAGTTATGATTTAAAGCGGTTACAAAGGAAAACAAAGAAACATGTCAGTTTTGCTTTTTGGAAGGAATAAATACTTGAAAGAGATAAACAATTAATTGCAAATAAGAGGGGGAAAAGGAAAGGGTGCAAATATCAAATAAAGCATACTCAGACAAATTCACAAAGAGGTTTGTAACGGTAAAAACCTATATTACCCAGTAGAGTCGCCATGCTGTCGCGCCCCCTTTTTCCTCGCGGAGATCGGGTTTATGACATTTTTGGTTAATACAACTCTTTCCTTTTGGGAAAGGGGTTTGTGTTTTTTAGAGTCTCCACCTAACGATTTTTAAAGGTGCGTTAGGACACCAAAGGGGTTCATTTACAACTACGTTGTTAACCAGAGATAGGGTAAGGGCTTGAAATTATCCTAAGGGGAAGGTGTTAGGCACCTCTTAGGATCCACAAGTGTGGTTCCCAGCCAAACAGTTTTGTGAATTTGTACGACTTTGGAAAACAAACAAGTAAGGGCTCAAATAATAAGGGATTTAAGCCTAAGTACACATAGAGGTTTGAAAACAATTAATGAAAAGAAGTTTCGAAAAGCATTACAATCTAAGCATGTGAGAGTAAAGGATATCCTAGGTTTGTGGTAATATGGATCACATCAATGCAATACCCGGTATGACACTCCTCAAAGAGGGGCTACATGTGGTATTAGCACACCAGTCATCATATCCATATTCATGGTAAAGCATGATTGCAGATTTGTTAACACACTCGTTTTAAGGCAGGATTTAAATTACGTTTTCAGAACCACATGATAGCAGTTTTTCATTGTTATTACTGATCCTATGAACAGGATTTTCTAAGTGAGGATGATGTGCTGAAAGGAAAGCAGATGTATCCACATAAGTGACAAAATGCATGGCATGCTTGATTCCTAGACAATGTTACTAGTGCGCACATAAGAAAAATAAACCTAGAGAAACATGATATCTACCCATACTTATACTATGGCATGCATACCCCACCCATTTTCACTATCCAGCCCCAGAATAGTATTTACAAATTATTACAAGCCTCTAAATATGAATTACATAATTAAAATAGGAAAAGAAGAAGATAACTATAGGGAGCCTTCCATAGTAGGCCCAAGTTTCCGGATCCTTAATGCCATATACTATTGTTTCACAACCATTCATAATCCGGGTGTGTCAGAGTTCCCTAAGGATCTCAGAGGATCCCGGGCAGTGCTCACACCCAGATTTCATAGCCGAAATAGAGTAAGTGCATTGTGAAAAGGCCAGCTCTTGTGTTTCAAAGTTAAGAGGGAGCTCAGGGGTCCCAAAGAAATGCTCACACAAGAGGGGCATATCCTAAGGGGTCTAAGATTATAGTAAAAGTGCAGGATGTGATTTGAAAAGAGTTAAGTAGGAAAATAGCTTTTGAAAATGACTTGTTCGAAATAAGCTTTGAAGAAAAATAGCAGAGTTCACTGAAAATAGTTTGAAAGGGGAGAGGGTAAGACAATCAGAGCCTTAGGAGTAGAACAGTACACATAGAACAAGAAACAAGAACCAAACGAGTTTAACAATCACAAGCAGGGACTGAGGGGTAGGGGAGAAGTATGAAGCATATAGGGAAACATACAATAAGCAGAGTCACATACAGGTTCAGAGAAAAGTTTGTGGGTATAGCATGTGTTCAGGATTACATAGAGACTAAGTAACATATGGTGCATATTGTAGTATACTAGGAATCAAAGAAGACATGAGTGAAAAAGAATCATGTTGAAACATGCAAAGGCTATTAGTAAACATGCTGAGGCTAAAGGGGGAGGTATTAAGTACTAAAGCAACAAGGCATACAGACTAATTGCAAGTAGAGCAACAAAACCAAAAGTAAAGCATATTAGAAAGAAGATGAATTGAATTTCCAAAGAAACATATTGTTTTGAAGCTTTAAGCATAAATTGAGGACATACCAGTTAGAAGATAGTAAGCACAGAATGAAGAATAGGCGAATAGAATAACCAGTCTTGCCTTGGAGCCGACTGATAATAGCATGTAATCAAGAGAACAACAATAGAGAGTATGTATGTGTGTAAGAGAGAGTTGAACAGTCTGTGTGTTCGTGTCTTTGCTAATGAGAGAGTAGAGTATATATAATTTTGAAAATAGACAGAGAATATGGTAACAAGTACTAGTTTTAGCATAAAAAAAGAATTAGAATCAATTAATATAAGTACTCTCTTTAATTAAGGAGTCCTAATTCAAACGGGTACAACAATGATTAAACAAGGAAAGATACTTAATTGAGGATCTAATTTAATCATATAAAGAGTAGTAAAGAATTGAGCATGCGATTAGGACCAGATACAGAATATACTAATTAAGGAAAGTATACAAGAATTAATTGACAGCATATTTGCTCACAAAAATAAGGCAGAAGATAATTCAATTCTGGAAATCAATCGAGAGAATCTCGAGTGAGATTCAAATCACAGGGAACTAGTACGAATTAAGAAAAATATCACACAATCAAGGAAATATTCAAAGTCAGGCAACCAGTATTACTCAAAGGAAAATATCACAATTTTAAGGAATTAAAATCAGTAAAGAATATAGTGTAAAGTTGTAACGACCTGGTCTGTCATTACGAAAAACCTGCATTATAACTATTGTTATTGACTTATTATAGATTGGTTATTCTATTATTAATGTGTTAGAGTTGATAGGCTTGGAATCGGAATGGTTAAATGAGAATTCAGGCACTTAGTCCTTAAGAATAGCCTTAAAAATGGGAAAAGTCAACTAAGAGTTGACTTATTAGTAAACGACTTTAGAATGCGGATTTTATGGCTCGGATAGCTTCGTTAGGTGATTTGGAACTTAGGAGTGTGTTCAGAAAAATTTTGTGATGTCCGGTGTAGGATTAGGCTTGAATTGGTGAAAGTTAGTTTTTGGCGATTCCGGTCGGCAGTGGAAAATAGGCTATCGGGGTCGGAATGGAATTCCGATAGTTGGAACAAATTTGTAATGTCATTTTGGACTTGTCTACAAAATTTCAGGTCAATCGAAGTTGATTTGGATAGTTTCGGCATCATTGGTTAATTTTAGAATTATCAAAGTTCTTAGGCTTGAATCCGATGCAAAATTAGAGTTTTGATGTTAGTTTTGGTTTTTTGAGAGTGCAACTAAGTTTGAATGATGTTATGGGATATGTTGGTAAGTTTGGTTGGGGTCCCGAGGGGCTCGGGATTGATTTCGGGTGATTAACGGACTCATTCGGACTTGAATACATAGCTGGTTTTCTGGTGTCAGTGCAGCAGATTTTTACTCTCTGCGATCGCATGAAGAGAGTCGCGATCCCATAGAGAATTTTGAGAGGGGTCAGGACTTACTCTCTGCGATCGCATAAAGGCGTCTGCGATCGCAGAGGTCGAGCAGGTCAGACATTGCGATCGCGTGAGGGCATTCACGATCGCGTAGGGATAAGGCAGGCATGTGGGGGCGAGGTTGAATAGTCTTCGCGATCGCGTGAAGGGGGCTGCGATCGTGGTGAAAAAATAACTGGGCAGTAATTAAATATTTCATCCGCGACCTAAACCCTCTTTTACACCATTGTTGAGCGGAGGAGAGCTTTTTGGGCGATTTTTGAAGGAGAAAATCATTGGATATCGCAGAGGTAAGTAATTTGATTATTAAAACTCGTTTATGGGTTATTAAAGACCATAATTGCAGCCTTTAATTCATGAAAAACTGTAGAAAAATAGGATTTTGGGGCATGAGATTATGAGACCTTCAAGGGTCAATTTGAGGGGTCAAACGAACTCAAATTTTTTGTTCTTTATATGTACGAAATCGTGTGAAGATGAAGAACACTTTTCTGTAAATATTTCTGAGTTTTGGGACGCGGGCCCGGGGGTCGGGTTTTGACCGCTTTCGGATTTTGAGTTAAATTCGATATTTTTCAATTGGAAATTATTCCTTAAACATATGTTGGTGATAAAAATCTGAACTTGGTAAATTTGGAGCCTTCGGAGGTTGATTCTAGAGGCAAGCGTGTTGCGGAATAATTCCGGGCTAGTTTTGAGGTAAGTAATGTCTTGAAAGCTTGTCCTGAGGGTATGAAACCCCGGACTAAGCACCCTTTCACGGGTTTTGAAAATGCAAAGGTGAAAACTTTGGAGTTATACTCCCTACTTGGGAAACTATTGAGTTTCGAAACCGACTTCTAAGCTTATGCTTAATTATTATTTATATGTTATGATATGTTTGGGATGTAAGCCGTGTTTAGGGCCTAGTGCCGATCTGTTTACCCCTTGGGGGACTGTTTTACTGTGTTTCCTCACTTGATATGTTGTGAATTACACTCAGTCTTTTCCTGATAAATGGTTTTGACACTCATAGTATTTTGGTACTATTTATTGAAAAATGAAACACTATTTTGGGTCGAGAACCCAGTTTATTTATGGCCTAAGGGCAAATTGAGAGTATCTGACTGAGTGAGGCTTCAGGCCTATATTGTGAGGAGGCTTCCAGGCCTTATAAGTGATGTAAGGAGGCTTCCAGGACTTACGAGTGATGTGAGGAGGCTTCCAGGCGTTATGAGTGATGTGAGGAGGATTCCAGGCCTTATGAGTGATGTGAGGAGGCTTCAAGGTAAGTGATGTGAGGAGGCTTCCAGGCCTTATTAGAGATGTGAGGAGGCTTCCAGGCCTCGTGAGAGAGATGAGAAGGCTTCCAGGCCTTATGTTATTATTGCGCTTGGGCTGTAGGAGCCCCTCCGGAGTCTGTAACACACCCCCAGTGAGCGCCGGTACCGATTGAGTGATGATGATTACCCACGAGGCTGATACTGAGTGATGATTGATACTGAGTGATGATTGATACTGAGTGATTGAGGGAATGGCGGCCCGAGGGGCACTTTTACGATGATATTACTATGTTTTCAAACTGGATTTTACTGAGAATTTTACTGAGATATATTGATATTTACTTGTTTTCAAAGGAGTTTGTAACTAGTTTTTGAACCTATGAATTTTCTAAATACTACTTGGTGACTTGATGTTTTACTGGTTGTTTTGAAATGGTGTATCTGTTTGTGTGATTTATATTTCTCAGACTGTGATTTCTTTTCATTACTACTGAGTTGGCGTACTCATAAAGACTCCCTATGCCTCTGTGCACAGATCCAGGTACGAGCTCGCAACAGTACCTGACGCAGGTTCGTTAGCAGCAGTCACGGGATTTCGAGGTAGCTGTCCAGCGTCCACAGCTTCTCCATTTCCCTTCCTTATTTAGTCTTAGCATTTGATTCAGAGACATATATTATAGTTTTAGCAGAGTTAGTTTATTTATTCTTAGATGCTCATGACTATTGACTCCAGTTCTTGGGAGGTTGTTTAGGTTAATATGGGAACGCTAATACTTTATTATATTAATTATGATGTGGTTGCTTGCTTATTATTTAATTGTGAACTATTATAATTGAACAAAAAGCGCAGTAAGGTGATGGTTGGCTAGCCTAATTCCACGATAGGCGCCATCACGACCTGTTAGGATTTGGGGTCGTGACAAGTTGGTATCAGAGCACTAGGTTGCATAGGACTCAAAGGTCATGAGCAGGTTTAGTAGAGTCTTGCGGATCGGTACGGAGACGTCTGTACTTATCTTCGAGAGGCTGCAGAACTTTTAGGAAACATCTCTATTTTCTTAACTCTTTCGTGGCAATCTATTGATTCTTGAAATCTAAACTTATGTTGTTTCATTCTCTCACAGATGGTGAGGACACGCAATACCGATCAGGGTAACCAGGCACCAACCAGACCCACAAGAGGTCGAGGCCGAGGTAGAGGTAGGGGACCAGCTCAGGCAGTAGCCGGGGTGGTACCACAGGATACCCTATCGTTCAGGATCAGGTTCCAGTCGATGGAGCCCCAGCGGAACAGGCTCAGGCACCGGCAGTGCCTATTGTTATTCCGGGTCTTCAGGAGACCCTGGCTCAGATATTGACGGTGTGTTCTAGTTTGGCTCAGGCAGTTGCTATGTCTACTACTTTCACTGCAGCTCAGGCCGGGGGAGGCAACCAGACTCCAGCTGCTCGGACACCTGAGCAGGTTGTACGGGGTATTCAGGCACTAGGAGCGGCCCCAGTTCAGCCGGTTTCTCCAGCTCAGGAGTTTGTGGTTGCTGCTATGCCTGAGGATGAGCAGCGTAGGTTGGAAAGGTTCAGCAGACTTAAGCCTCCGACTTTCAGTGGCACAGAGGGTGAGGATGCCCAAGGTTTTCTTGATAAATGCCAGAGGATACTACGTACTGCGGGTATTTTGGAGACCAGTGGAGTCTCGTTTGTTACATTTCAGTTTGCGGGTGCTGCTTTTACTTGGTGGGAGTCATTCGAGAGGTGTAGGTCGGTTGGTTCAGCACCTCTCACCTGGGAGCAGTTCTCCACGATCTTTTTGGAGAAATATGTTCCTAAGTCCCACAGAGAGGAGCAGCGTAGGCAGTTTGAGCAGTTGCACCAGGGAGAATTATCAGTTACCCAGTACGAGATGATGTTTTCTAAGTTAGCCAGACATGCGTTTGAGATTGTCCCTACTGACAGGGAGAGGATTAGGAGGTTTGTAGATGGTCTCTCGTATTAGCTTCGTATTTTGATGACCAGAGAGAGGGTGTCTGGAGTCGCATTTGAGCAGGTTATTGATATTTCTCGAGATATTGAGTCGGTTCGTAGGCAGGATCGTGAGGAAAGAGAGGTCAAGAGGCCTCGGGGATCAGGAAATTTTAGTGGTGCCCCATCCAGAGGGCAATTTCAGCCTATCAGAAGTCGTTCATTTAAACCTCCACAGTCTGTTCGCCCAGCGTACAGTGGTGTATCATCGGGGCAGGGTCCTTGCAATGCTCATCAGGGATGTTAATCCTTTAGTGCCCTTCCAGCTCAGAGCTCTGCCCGAGCATCATATCATCAGGGCTCTTCTATGCATGGTTTGTCTGGTGGTTATCAGAAGGGTGGAGGTTCTCGGTCGTTTTCCCCATCTATAGGTAATTGTAACGAGTGTGGAGAGCCCGGACATGGGTGGAGGAAATGTCCCAGTCATTTTGGTAGTTCATCCCAGTAGAGGGTTCAGCCCTCGGCGTCAGCCCCTGTCATATCACCACCTACCCAGACAGCCAGAGGTGGTGGTCAGACAGCTAGAGGCCGTCCTAGAGGGGGAGGTCGAGCAGGTGGAGGCCAGCCACGTATTTATGCACTTCCAGCTAGGCCTGATGCTATGGCGTCGGATGTAGTGATTACAGGTACTATTTCAGTTTGTCACACTGATGCTTTGGCTTTATTTGACCCTAGTTCCACGTACTCCTATGTCTCATCCTATTTTGCTCATTTTCTGAATATGCCCCGTGAGTCTCTAGTTACTTCTGTTCATGTTTCGACTCCGATGGGTGATACTATTGTTTTGGACCATGTGTATCGGTCGTGTCTTATATCTATTGGGGGTCTGGAGACCCGAGTGAACTTGATGTTACTGAGTATGGTCGATTTCGATGTAATTCTGGGCATGGATTGGTTATCCCCATGTCATGCTATTCTTGATTGTCACGCTAAGACCATTACCTTAGTATGCCCAGAGTTTTGAGAGTTGAGTGGAGGGGGTCTATAGATCATGTGCCTAGCGGAGTGATTTATTATTTAAAGGCTCAGCGTATGGTTGAGAAAGGGTGTGAATCTTATCTTGCGTTTGTGAGGGATGTTAGTAGTGAGACTCTATCGGTTGATTCTGTTCCGGTAGTCCGTGATTTTTCCTGCAGACCTGCCAGGCATC
>ML256253.1:473-10640 GCA_005239495.1 Nicotiana undulata | reverse complement strand
GGGGGGGGGGGGTAGTCTTTAGGTCTAATTTAGGTAAGTTTTTAATCTGGGCCGTTGATCAAAATTGATCAACGGCCAGGATTTAACAAGAATTGTGTCGGGTGTGATAAGGTATTGGTCCTGGGGTATTTTGGGTTATTCAATTGGGTATTGGGCAAGTCAAATTGGGTAGGGATCATATTTAATTGGGGCTAGAATTTAAATAAAAAATGGCTAGCTGTTAAATGCTCAATTAAAATTAATTAAAACTAAATGATAATTATAAAAATGAGATTGATGATTAATAAATTAAATTAAAATGATTAATCGATATTTAAAAATATAAATGACTAATTATTAGATATCAATAGCATAAAACATATAGTTAGGCTATAATTGCAAAATTATTGCAATTATAGCAAAAAGTGCCAATTTGACCAAATTGTGAAATAATGTGATCTTAATAAGACCAAAATAATATATTAAGTCAAGAAATCATTTGTAATGCAATTCATAATTAATTATTAGAGATAAAAATATTGGATAAATTAGAAATAAGTTAATAAAAATATGAGAAAAATATGAAAAAATACCAATTGTTATGGAAATTGGTTTTGAAGGTATATATGCAGGTTTAAAAATAGTTTGAGGAAAAATTGGATATCAACAATATCCACGTAGGGTATTTGTATTCATCGCATGTTTTCTGGGACTGATAGTGTTTCCAACAAAGAAGGAAAGGATCCACACCATATTGGCCATGGTAACCAAGGCTTTGATGGAGGGAATTGACGGTCAAGCCTTCAGCATTGTCCCTATGATCATCTGTGACATTTACCGAGCCTTAGAACGTTGTCGAAGAGGAGCTAAGAACTTCGAGGGTTGCAATTTGTTACTACAACTGTGGCTCTTAAAACATCTCCAAAAATGCCAATACCACCAAGAACTTCCGCGAAGGGCTTGGAATGATCACATTGCTTTCCATCACCACAAGCAGATGACATATATACCCGACATATTTTCTCAGCTAGAGACTGCCAAAGAGTGGGTAGAGTTCTTCGATAACCTCACTAAGGGGCAGGTACAGTGGATGTTCGAGTGGTTTCCAACAGATGAATTCATCATCAGGTCCAGGGATGCACCACACCTAGTGCTGATCGGGTTGAGAAAGATATATCCTTACTTTCCTCTCCGGGTCATGAGACAAGCAGGAAGGAAGCAAGTTCTGCTGAGGGTTGATAAGATGAGCCATTTCTGAGCTGACTTCCAGGATGATGATGTTCCTTACAAGTTCCAAGCCCAGCACATGTGGAACTGCAAGATCATAATGGAGAAGAACACAATTGAACAAGACAGGTACCACGCGGGATGTGCACCCTTCTATCCGGTCTGGTTAGAAGACGACTTGGATGGGTTAGTGAGGTCAGGGATCAGTTGAGGACACAGAATCATAGACGAGAGTGCCGAGGCTCAAGTCAAGTATAATCGGCTACGCAAGAGGATCCACGAGTCTGAGAATGAGCACCGGGAGATACACGAAACCAACAAAAGGTTGATCGAAGAATTGAAAGAAATGTCCATCCATTCCAACAAGAAGCTGGAATACTTGGAGCGAGGCATAGTAGAGCTAGAAGGTAAAATCATCAAGAAGGTCGAAGATTGCAAAAAAGCCAAGGGAAATGAAAGAGGACATCTGGACAGAGCGTACTTGCTGCTGGGACTGTGTGAGCTTGGGAACTTGTTCGATGGGATCAAGGATGCCGAATATGGGGAAGGTCCTTCTGGGACCAAGTAGGATAGGATTTCCTTTTTTGCTTTTATCAATGTAATAAGGCCAATGGCCATTAGTGACTTTATTTCCTTATTATTAGTTTAGTGTCATTTTGGATTCGTCTATTTATATTAATGAAATGAGGCATTTTGGCATCTAAGTTCTCCAAATCAATTTGTCGCTAGGCCTACCCCGGGCTTAACGAGGCTCCCGAATTAGGACACGCTTTTATATTCCTGCGAAATGTGTTTAAATACTGTAGTATTTATCATGATCCTCACTGACTTGGTTACCTTTTGTTTTTGCTTTTGTTTTCTTTCTTTTAATTATTCCCCTCCCCAAAGGTTGGTTCGTGCATTCTGGCATCATCATCACACTATAAAAGATCTAGGGGCTCTCCGCCTTCTCCTCCTCCTAGTCCACCTAAGGGAAAAATCTAAGGCAAAGGCAAAATGGAAGATTTGTGGAATATCAGAAAGGAAAACACAGTGACAGCTGAACGAACAGAAGTTTCTGACGGTCAAGGTACTCAGGTCCAGAACGACGCTATGTCGCAACTCGAGCAAAAGTTGTTGAAGCTCCAAGGGGAGCTTGAGCATCTCCGAAATTTGGCAAATTTATCCTTCTCACTTAGTGTTCCAGATGTCAATCATCCAAACACCTAAAATCCCATACCTCCTCAAAACACCCCAAACAAACAAAATCCTACCACCACATTGAGCGTGTTAACGCAATAGACAAAGACAAGTGGTTGGATAGTAAGATCGAGAGCATACTGAACTGGAGTGGGCACGAGCCTGTCAAAGGTCTCGGCAAGAATCTTCAAGGGATTTCCAAACCAATACAGCTCGAGCGCCATGGCACCACTTTTGGTTTGGGATACAAATACACTTGGCAAGAGTACAAGAACTGGTCGCCATCATGGCGCTATCCTTATTACCCATTGGAACAGCCTATACCGCATCTGGAGCAGACCTTCTAACAGGCTGACGTCATATGGGGGTCAGAGGAAGAAGAAGCATTGGCGGCTTTGAAAAATCTATTACTGTAAGATGAAGATATGGACTGTTATGTTATTGTTGAGGAGGAGGAGGAGGAAGGCCCTTCCATCTAGGCCGTGAGCAAAGGATCATTCCTTAAGAATTGGACTGTCAAAACATCCAGGGCCCGACGAGTCCCGGGGTAGCAAGGTTGAACAAGCATTATTTATTTCATTTTTGCTAATGATTTCCTTTTTGCATTTCTGTTTTTTCAATAAAATCTCTGATATTCCAAAACTATTCACTTAAATTATTAAAACTGCTTTTACGTTTCAACAAATCAGCATTTATTTATTATCGTTTTTCCCTCATTACTTTTATCTATACAACATTAATATTTCATGTCTTAATGAACCAATGACTGTGACATGCAATGAGATAACACAACAAAACGACAGTGATTCAGAAGAAGAGGATGTTTGTACCCGACGAAATTGTCACAGAAGTTGAGGATTTCGAGAACAGACCTAAGTCCAATGTTACGACCCGACCAGTCGTTTTACGTTATCGGACCCCGTTCCCCTGTCTAATTCTTCCCATAGCGGCTTTTTGTGATTTGTGACTTGCGGGGACTGGTGGTTCAGGATTTGGAAGTGTTTTGAGCAATATAGGAACACTTGGTTCCTTAAGGTTGGCCTATCTGGCCAAGTTTGACTTCGGTCAACATTTTGAGCAAACCACCTCAGAATTGAGTTCCGACCATGTCAGTAGCTTCGTATGATGATTTTGGACTTGAGCGTATGTTCGGAATGGGTTTTTGATAACCCAGGATCATTTTGGCGCCCTATATGGAAATAAGAATTTCCTTAAATTTGAAATTTGGTTTGGAATGTGATTTTATGATATCGATATCCGAATGAAATTCTGAGACTGGGAATAGTTCTGTTATGTCATTTATGACTTGTCTGCAAAATTTGAAGTCACTCCGAGTAGTATAGGCTGGTTCGGCGCATTGAAATGAATTCTAGAACTCTAAGTTCAAAGTGTTGATTCAATTTTGTTTTAGGGTCAAATTCTGAGTTTCGTTGTTTTTTTCACGTTCCGGAAGTTCGAGAGAATCTATATCATGAATACAGACTTACTGGTTCCTTTGGACGGGGTCCCGAGGGGCTCGGGTGAGTTTTGGACCCGCCGGAGCGAAATTCAAACACCAGAATTTTCTGTATCTAGTTTCCTTCTTCGCGTTCGCGGGAGGGTGGCCTCATTCGCGAAGAAGGAATTGGGCAGGGGCTACAGATCCTCTACGCGTTCGCGTTCCCCATCTCGCGTTCGCGATGGGTTTGGCCCTCTGGCCTTCGCGTTCGCACCCCTCCAGCCCCGTTCGCGAAGGTCTAGCCCAGCTAGTCTCCGCGTTCGCGGGCCCTCCGTCGCGTTCGCATAGGGTCCAGCCAATTGAACCGGCCCAGCTGCCGTTTGTCTTCGCGTTCGCGACCCCTCCCTCGCGTTCGCGTAGAAGTCCCCAATGGGCCTGGCAAATTTAAAGCATCGCAAACGCACTACCCAAGGTGCGTTCGCATAGAGTAAATCCCTGGGCATTGTATTTTTATAGCGGGTTTAGTTCATTTTCCTCCATTTCCAACTTTTTCCTTGAGTTAATTGAGAGCTTCCAAGAGTACCATTCAACCTAGTACTTGAGGTAAGTAAAATTCTTATTAACACCGAGTTTAAACATCAATTTCTAGTTAAATCCTCTACTAATTTATCAAAATCATGAATTTGGGTAGGAAATTTAGGGCTTTCGATGGATTTGAAAATTGTCCGTTTAAGGCCATAAATTTAAGTAGAAATCACGTATTAATGATCCTTAGGCTATGAGAGAGTGATTCCTTCGAGAATTTTTGGAATACGAGTGTGCGGGCCCGGGGTTGAAATTTAGAAATTCTTCAAGAATGTGAATTTTGGGATAAATGAGATAATCCCTTTTCTTTGAACATGAATTGATGTAATTATACTATATTTGGCTAGTTGCGAGCCCTCGATAGTAGAATTCGGAGTTCCGGGCGCATCATTGATCCGAGGGGTAGATTCGACACAAGGTGAATCTCCTTTCTAACCTTGTAAGAGGGAATTGTCCCCATAGGTGATGTATATGCTATGTGTAATTTGTTTGGGGGCTACGTACGCACCAAGTGACGAGAGTTTGTACGTAGCGGCTATCATTGTTATGTCCGGTTAGTTAGGCCCACATCCTGCCCTATATGCTTCCTTGTAATGCCTTGCCTTATATGCTTCCTTGTAATGCCTTATATGCTTCCCTGTAACGCCATATGTACTATGAGATCATGTTATGTATAGTATTGTTTCTCTGAGGCTTTATGTAAATTGTCGAATTGAAAGGAATTGGTTATGGAAAGTAAGTTTTATAAGTTATTGTGTGTGTCTGTGACCGCTTCGCAATTTACATTCCGTGGGCGATGTGTGATTTTCCCCACTCTCATGGGAGCGGGTCGTACACCACGGCGGATTGAAAGGTGCACTTTCGGGACGGGCCGATCGATCCTCGGCAGTGCACAGAGATGATATAATTGAGAATGCACTTTTGGTACGGGCCGTTCGATCCTCGGCAGTGCATGGACGAAGTTGTACTATGTTATGATATGGTTACATTGAAAGACGCACTTATGGTTCGGGCCGTTCGATCCTCGGAAGTGTGAAGACATGACTATGGTAAGCATGCACTTTTGGGACGGGCCGTTCGATCCTCGGCAGTGCATAGCTATTTTTCCTTATGACTCCGGCCGGTTGTCTTATTCCTGTGTGCGCATGAGTATTTGGCATTGTTTCATGGATATTGACTTGTATTAGATATTTGGGGGAAAGAAAGTGGCCATTATTATTGTTCCAGTATTTTTCTTTGATTTCTGTGCTTTATACATAATTGCTACTCACTCTCTTACATGTCTACTGCTTTTATTTTATCATTGTTATATCATACTGTTGGACCTTAGTGAGTCAAGTCGACCTCTTGTCACTACTTCTTCGCGATTAGACGGGATACTCACTGGGTACATATTTATTTAATATGTACTCATGCTGCACTTCTGTACTTAACTGCACAGGTTCTGAGGTTGGTGCATCTGGTTATCAGACCGGATCTAGATAATGACCCTAGCGGACTTGACTTCACGGTGAGCTGCTTCCTCTAGTGATCCCCAACAGCACCTTGGAGTTTCATTTACTTTTGTTTCCCGTCTATTCATGCAGACAGTGGGATTGTATATATTATTATCCTTTGTATATTCAGTTAGTATGCCCGTGACACTAGTTCCTAGCACACACGTCGTAGCTGTTTTGGGATTTTTGGTTGTATATATACGTGCTTGTATTTTGGCTCGCGCTTCTTTATAGCTACTCTATCTACCATTGAGTTATTATCTTTCGATTTCACGATTTAACTTGTTAAATTCGGTAAATGGGTGAATAATTGAATCAAGTAAAGAGAAGCACTTAGTGAAATATACGTTGGCCTGCCTAACCCTGTCGTTGGGCGCCATCACGACCTGGATTAGGATTCTGGGTCGTGACATCCAACCTGGACGAGACTGAAGTAGTCAACCTGGGAGATTCAGAAACTGTCAAAGAAACTCGCATCAGCATCCATTTGTCGCCATAAGAGAAAGAGGAATACACCCAATTCTTGAAAGAGTATGAAGACATATTCGCATGGTCGTACGACGACATGACTAGTCTAAGTACATCAATTATGGCTCACAAGTTGCCAACCAATCAAATGTGCCCGCCGGCAAAGCAGAAGCTCAGAAAGTTCAAGCCTGATATGAGTTTGAAAATCAAAGAGGAAGTTACTAAACAAATCAACGCCAAGGTCCTCAGGGTTGTTAAGTACCCAACATGGTTAGCCAACATCGTGCCAGTGCCTAAGAAGGATGGAAAGGTTAGGGTTTGTGTCGACTAGCGGGATCTCAATCGGGCTATTCCAAAGGATGATTTCCCTCTTCCAAACATACACATCCTGATTGACAATTGCGCCAAGCATGAACTTCAGTCATTCGTAGATTGTTTCGCTAGTTACCATCATATTTGGATGGATGAGGAAGATGCTGAGAAAACGGCTTTCGTTACGGCGTGGGGAGTATACTGTTATAAGATGATGCCATTCGGCCTAAATAATGCTGGGGCCACTTATATGAGAGCCAAGACCACTATCTTCCATGACATGATACATAAAGAGATCGAGGTATATGTGGATGACGTCATTATCAAGTCCAGGAAAGCCACAGACCATATAGAAGATTTGAGGAAATTCTTCAACATATTGCGGAAATACAACCTGAAATTAAACCCCGCGAAATGTGCATTCGGGTTCCTTCTGGAAAATTGCTTGGGTTCATCGTCAGCCGTCGAGGGATAGAATTGGATCCATCAAAGGTCAAAGCCATCCAAGAGTTACCACCACCAAAGAACAAGAAAGATGTGATGAGTTTCCTGGGATTCCGTAACTACATCAGCTGGTTCATAAGCCAGTCCAAAGTCATATGAGAACCAATCTTCAAAATGCTAAGGAAAGATGCTGCAACCAAATGGACCGAGGATTGTCAAAAAGCTTTCGAAAGAATCAAGGAATACTTGTCAACGCCACCAGTTTTGGTCTCGCCAGAGCTAGGTAGACCCTTGGTACTCTACCTTGTGGTATTAGATGGAGCTTTCGGTTGTGTTCTGGGCAGCATGACGAGACAGGAAGAAAGGAACATGCTTTCTACTATCTGAGTAAGAAGTTCACTCCATATGAGGCACGATATTCTCTACCGGAATGTATCTGATGTGCTCTAACCTGGGTAGCCCAGAAGATGAGGCACTACTTCTGTGCCTACACAATGTACCTCATATCAAGGATGGATCCCTTGAAGTAAGTCTTTCAGAAACCCATTCCCACTGGCAAGCTGGCCAAGTGGCAAATCCTGCTGAGTGAGTTCGACATTGTCTATGTGACTCAGAAAGCAGTCAAGGGACAAGCGTTAGAAGACCATCTTGCTGAGAACCCCATGGACGGAGAATACGAACCCCTAAAAATGTATTTTCCCGATGAAGAAGTGTTGTTCATAAGAGAAGACATTGCAGAATCCTATGAAGGTTGGAGAATGTTCTTCGATGGAGCAGCCAATTTCAAAGGAGTCGGCATTGGAGCTGTCCTGGTATCAAAAACCGGTCAACATTATCCGGTATCTGCTAAACTTATATTCCCCTACACTAACAATATGACAGAGTATGAAGCCCGCATCATAGGGCTCAACATGGCCATTGATATGAATATTCAAGAGCTGCTGGTAATTGGTGATTCAGACCTTCTAGTACACCAAGTACAAGGAGAATGTGCTACCAAGAATTCCAATATACTGCCATATTTTCACCATGTACATGAATTGAGAAAGACGTTCACAAAGACAGAATTTTGGCACGTCCCTAGGATTTAGAACGAATTCGCCAATGCATTGGCAACTCTATCATCCATGATACAACATCCAAATAAGAATTCCATTGATCCTATTCTAGTAAAGATCCATAGCCAGTCGGCATACTGCACTCATGTTGAAGAAGCAGGTGGAAAACCATGGTTCCACGATATTAAGGAGTATTTGTCAAAAAGAGAGTACCTAGAGCTTGCATATCATACTCAGAAACGCTCACTTCGGAGATTGTCCAACAGTTACTTTCACTTCAGAGAAACCCTGTAAAGGAGAACTACTGATTTGGGACTATTGAGATGTGTCGATGCAAAGAAAGCCTCCAGACTACTTGAGGAGATACATGTTGGGACTTGCGGCCCACATATGAATGGTTTTGTCTTAGCCAAAAAGATACTCATAGCTAGTTATTTCTGGATGACCATGGAAACAGACTGCATCTAGTACGTCCGGAAATGCTACCGATGTCAGGTACACGCACACATGATAAAGGTACCCCCAAATGAGCTCAATGCAACAAGCTCACCTTGGTCATTTTCCGCCTGGGGAATGGACGTCATTGGACCGATCGATCCTACAGCCTCAAATAGACACAGGTTCATCTTGGTAGATATTGATTATTTCACCAAATGGGTCGAAGAAGCACCTTACAAAGCAGTAACTAAGACAGTAGTGACAGACTTTGTCCGCGACCGTATTGTTTGTCGGTTCAAAGTTCCAGAGTCAATCATCACCGACAATGGCTCCAATCTCAGCAGTGATCTGATGAAATCCATGTGCGAGACTTTCAAAATCAAGCACTAGAATTCCACAGCCTATAGACCTCAAATGAATGGAGTTGTAGAAGCCGCCAAAGAGAACATCAGCAAGATATTGAGAAAGATGATAGAAAAACACAATCCGTACATTAACTGGGGCAACTCCTTACTTACTGGTTTATGGTACGGAAGCTGTTATTCCCGCCGAAGTGGAGATTCCTTCCCTAAGAATCATACAAGAAGCTGAGCTCAGCGACGTAGAGTGGATAAGAAGTCATTACGAGCAACTAGCCCTCATAGACGTAAATAGAATGAATGTAGTGTGTCACGGACAATTTTACTAGAATAGGATGTCCTGAGCCTTCAACAAAAGAGTCAAGCCAAGACAGTTCACACCGGGGTAGCTGGTGTCCAACTTAGGATACCACTACCTACTGGATACCGGCATAACCGGATGACTTTTCCAACTTAGGGTCCCATCCCTAGTTGATGTCGGAATAACCTGATGACTTTTCAAACTTAGGGTCTAATTCCCTAGTTGATGCCGGTATAACCCGATGAAATTTCCAATATACGGCCCACTCCCTATTTGACATCAGCATAACCTGGTGACTTTTCCAACTTAGGGTCCCACTCCCTAGTTGATACCGGCCTAACCCGATGACTTTACAAACATAGGGTCCCATCCCCTAGTTGATGCCGGCATAACCTTATTACTTTTCAAACTTAGGGTCCAATTCCCTAGTTGATGCCGGTATAACCCGATGAATTTTCCAACATAGGGTCCTACTTCCTATTTGACATCAGCATAACCTGGTGACTTTTCCAACTTAGGGTCCCACTTCCTAGTTGCTGCCGGCATAACCCGATGACTTTTCCAACTTAGGATCCCATCCCCTAGTTGATACTAACGTAACTTGCGACTTTTCCAACTTAGGATCCCATTCCGTAGGTTATGCCGGTATAATCCAATGACTTTTCCAGCATAGGGTCCCACTACCTAGTTGAGACCAGCATAACTAGGTGACTTTTCCAACTTAGGGTCCCACTCCCAAGTTAATGCCGGTATAATCCGGTGACTTTTCCAACTTAGGGTTCCATTCCTTAAGTTATGACGGTATAACCCGATGACTTTTCCAACATAGGGTCCCACTCCCTAGTTGACACCAGCATAACCTGGTGACTTTTCCTACTTAGGG
>ML256250.1:0-34130 GCA_005239495.1 Nicotiana undulata | reverse complement strand
TATATATATATATATATATATATATCACTCTTATTTCTCCTGTTGCAGCGTGCAACCCGATCCCACCTGTCCACCCTTATCACTCCTTGTTGCGGCGTGCAACCCGCTCCCACTAGACAATCACATCTCTTTATTTATAAAAAGATTTTCACAATTTAAGTCAAAGTCTTTCACAATATTTATGTCTCAACAATTGTAAGCAGAACAAGCTTCACTTTAAATAACAGTAAGAGCATAATATGAAATAATGACAATAAAACAATGAGTGCTCCAGCCTTTATTTTATAAACAGTAAAACATGAATATTCTTCCTTATTGCTCCTTGTTGCGGTGTGCAACCTGATCCCACATGTCCACCCTTATTGCTCGTCCCTATATATATATATCACCCTTATTTCTCTTGTTGCGTCATGCAGCCCGCTCCCACCAGAAAAATCACATTTCATCTCTTTATTTATAATAAAGTTTCACAAATCAGATTCCAAGCCTTTCACAATACTTAAATCTCAATTATCAAGAACATGAAACTGTACTATTCAGAAACTTCACACATTATCACTATACAACGAAACCAACCGAAATGTATAATGTAACACTGACAACCAGCTCAACCAGATGTACCACAATGTGACTAAGGAACAAGTAACACTTTCAAAATACTTTAAAGAATATTACCAAGTAGACATGAAGGCATCAATTATCATAAAATAATTAAATTAGGGAACAATTAAATTGGAAACGGGAAAGGGATCATGATTAACACATAATTTAGTGGGGAATAGATACTCGTCACCTCACCTATACACCATACACATGCAAATTCACATAGCAATTAAGTTGGGGATTCCTATTCCCTCAAGTCAAGGTTAAACCAAGCACTTACCTCAAATTCACAGGCCACTCACTGCTCAAATACAACTTTTCCTTTACAATATTTCTCTAACCCGCTCGAATATAATCATAACCAGATTAATACCATCAACATAGGCTAACGAATCGAATTTCACAATAAAAACTACAAAATATGCCAAAAATCTGACCCCCGGGCCCATATCTCGAAATCAGTCAATAATGGCAGAATAAAAACTCTCATCCTCTCCCGAGTCTAACCATATAACATTTATCAAAATCGGACTCATTTTTGGTCCCTCAAATCCCTACTTAAAACTCTCCAAAACTCAAACCCTAACTACCTCAATTTCATTTAAAATAATCAATCAAATCCCAAAAACAAAGATGGATTCATGAAACATAACCTAAAACCAGTAAAGAATACTTACCTGAATCCCTATGGTGAAAATCGCTTCCAAAATCGCTCAAATATGACCGAATGAACAAACCTTTATTTTATATATTTTTCTGCCAGCTATTCTGACCGAAACTCGCTTTTATGCCTCCAATAGATTCCTTGTGAAATTCTAGTCACGTTAGGCTTTTGAATCAATCCATTTGACCTTATAATGAAGGAGATATGTAGGTTTTAATATTTTCAAATAGTGCAGATTTTTAAATACCCCGTCAGTGGTAATTTCGTAATTAATTTAAAAAATCTGGCAACCTTAGTAAAATGACCACAAAATCCTCATACGATGTCCAAATTCGATGATTCTTTTTTCTACGGGTCCATAATGATGATACATATCTAAAACTTCAATCAAAAGAGAATCCAAAGCTTATTTGTTCAATATGATATCATTTATACTTGGAGAAACGACGTCAAAACATAAGAAAAACGAGCACAACACAACCCAAACTTATCCGAAACTCACTCAAGACCCTCGAGACCTCAACCAATAATTCAAACAGTTCATATATCACTATTGAACTTAGTCGAACCTCCAGAACACTCAAGACAACACCAAAACACCAAATCAACCTCAGATTCAAGCCTAAGAACTTTTAAACTTCCAAGATTCGCTAACGACGTCGAAACCTACCAAACCATGTCCGAATGACCTCACATTTTTCACAGACATCACAAATGACACTACGAACCTACTTCAACTTCCAGAATTCCATTCCGACCTCGATACCTAATTTTCCACTGTCGACCAAAATCGCCAAATTTCTAACATTCGCCAATTCAAGCGTAGAACAGAGTCTTAGTTCATAAAATGACCCATTGGTTCATCACAATCTCAACCTCTAAAACAAATGTTCGTCCTCGAACGAACATAGAAGATTACCTGAATTGGCGAACAAGTGTGGATATTTACTCTGTATGTCCGAATCGGACTCCCAAGTAGCTGCCGCAAAAGGCTAGCCTCTCTACTGCTCTCGAACTGAAGGATAACTCTTAGACCTCAACTGACGAACCTGCCTGTCTAAAATGGCTACCGGTTCCTTCTCATAGGTCAAGTATTTGTCCTATTGGACAGAGCCGAAATCTAACACGTGGGACGGGTCACCATGATATTTTCGGAGCATAGACACATGGAATACCGGATGAACTGTGGATAACTCTGGAGGTAACACAAGTTTATAAGCCACCTCCCCCACTCTCTCAAGAATCTCAAATGGCTCGATATACCTAGGGCTCAACTTACCCTTCTTCCCAAATCTCATAACACCCTTCATGGGCGATCCCCGAAGTAATATCTCTCTCCAACCATGAATGCCACATCACGAATTTTACGGTTGGCATAACTCTTTTGCCTGGACTGAGTTGTACGAAGTCGATCCTGTATAATCTTGACCTGTCCAAGGCCTCCAGAACTAAGTCTGTACCCAATAACCGAGCCTCTCCCGGCTTAAACCATCCAACTGGCAATCTGCACCGTCTACCATATAATGCCTCCTATGGAGCCATCTGAATGCTCGACTGATAGCTATTATTGTAGGAAAACTCCGCTAACAACAAGAATTGATCCCAATAACCTCCTAAGTTAAAAACACAAGTGCAGAGCATATCCTCCAAGATATGAATTGTATGCTCGGGCTGCCTGTCTGTCTAAGGATGGAATGATGTGCTCCACTCAACGCGTGTACCCAACTCACGTTGAACTGCCCTCCAACAGTGCGAGGTAAACTGCATACCTCGATCATAAATGATAGACACGGGCACACCGTGAAGGCGAACAATCTCTCAAATATATATCTCTGCCAACCGTTTTGAAATATAGGTACTTGCCACTGGAATGAAATGTGATGATTTAGTCAACCTATCCACAATAACCCAACTTGCGCCGAACTTCCTCTGAGTCTGTGGGAGTCCAACAACGAAGTCCATAGTGATATGCTCCCACTTCCACTCAGGGATCTCTATCTGCTGAAGCAAACCACGGGGTCTTTGATGCTCATACTTCACCTGTTGGAAATTTAAGCAATGAGCCACATACGCAACAATGTCATTTTTCATCCTTCTTCACTAATAATGTTGCTTCAAGTCTTGGTACATTTTTCCTGCACCTGGGTGAATAGGATACTTAGAACTGTGAGCCTCCTCAAGGATCAACTCACAAAAGTCATCAACATTAGGCACACATATACGACCTTGCATCCTCAAAATACCGTCATCTCCAACTATAACTTGCTTGGCACGTGTCACACTGTGTCCCTAAGGACCATCAAATACGAGTCATCATCATGTCGATATCTGATACGATTAAATAAAGAAGGTTGAGCGACTGTACAAGCTAACACACTGATGGGAGAAATATGCAACCTCAAGATTTGATTAGCCAAAGTTTGAACATCTAAAGCTAAGGGTCTCTCACCGACTGGAATGAATGCAAGGCTTCCCATTCTCACCACCTTCCTACTCAATGCATAGACCACTACATTGGCCTTCCCCATATGATACCATATAGTGACATCATAATCTTTTAATAACTCTATTTCATGACCCCAATATACTTATTCGTGATGGTGCCTGTCGTGAAACCAGGCAAGCCACACATTTCATTGAAAATTTTGTTTTCCAGAAAAACTATAAATTAGAAGCAAGATACTGATAAAAATACATTTGAAAGTTTAAGACAACATTAAAGCACAATTCCAAAACCAATCCTAGATGTAGTGTCACTCAATCAAGAGCTACTATAACATAAAAATGTCAAAATACGGAAATAGACAACATAGTCTGTCAAATAAAAGTGCAACAGATAGATGAAGAAGGACCAATCGAGGGTGCGATCGCCAGCTGCTACCTTGAAGACTCCTAGGAACTCTGAGGAACAATCAACCGCTGCTACCGAGCCTCGATGAACCTGGATCTGCACACAAGGTTCAAGGGGTAATGTGAGTACACCAACTCAGAAGTAACGAACCCAAACTATGGGCTGAGAGGTAGTGACAGATTAAACCTCAAAATTTACAATAGATAACGTACAAAAATTAGACATGCTAACATTTTATCAGAAATTGAAAATAATATGCCAAGTATGCCAGTATACTCTACATGCCATCATATGAACATATGTAACCAGTGTGGAGATGCACATAGTGCTCACAACCCTCACTCAACAGTCCACTCAGTACCGTATATGGCTCTCATGCCCAGGGAAGTCCATCCCGGAATGTACATAATCATCGGTGATCGTAGTCACTCGGTACTGAGAAAAAGGCCAATCTAGCCCCACGGAGAAAATCCATCTTCGGAGTACAACACTCAAACAAGATCCATGTCCAGGGCCGATCCATCCCTCACATATCATCAACTTCGGACAAAGTCCATGTTCAGGGAAACTTCATCCCTCAACATCAATGCACTCACTGGGGTGTAAAGACTCTGGAGGGGCTCTATTGTCCCAAGTGCTATATCAAGCCAACGAATGCATGATTAGAGTATCGCTGCGGTGTGTAGTCCGATATCATAACTGTCTCAACAATAGGCTCTCGGCCTCGCTCAATCATTACTCTTTAGTCTCACTCGTATGGCTCAGAGATGTATAAATCAGCCCAAAACAATGATAAATATGCATATAATTAACAATTACTTAGACTAAGGCATGAAATGATATTCTATAACAGGACTAAGTACATGAAATCAAATAATCACAAAATGAGACAGTAATATACGACCACTCGGGTCTCAGCATTTTCGGCGTGAAGCCTTTTTTTTTTAATCCACGAGGCAAGGCCTAGGGCTAGTTTTTATATATAATGAAAAATAAGACAAACAACATCCAGAGTTATCTCACAAGGAGTGAGATTTTAATGTGTGATAACTATACATAGGATCCTATTACCAATATTAAGCTTAAGAAGCCCAATATTAGTATCACAATTGAGTCTATTAACTGACATGATTGAGCTACATTTGAAAACTAGCCAATTATAAGAACGGTAGGTATTGCCCAGTCGTGCAACATATGTGTATTCTTCATTGTGTATCACAAAAAACACTGCCTCCATTCTATGTGATTGAGCATCCATTTTCCAAGTATAAGACAGTGCTCCTTGTCGCATCTCTTTCGTGCATCTGTATCCTTGTATGTTGCATGTGTCCTCCTCTTCATGACCATATAATTCACCAGGCCTATGGAGCGTGCCTGTTGTGATAACACCAATGATCCAGTGCTTTTCTGACGAACCAGAACTGGCATGGTTTTTATCTCCCATTTTAGTTGCCTGCCGTAGTTTAGTTCTTCCTTGCGGTGGGTCATTATACTCCTTAGAGGGTGTAGACAGTTGACTTGCTAGGGTGTTATCCCATTTATTATTGTATGAGCCCGTGTCTCTCTTCCAATCAAGGCATGCCTGGGTCACTGTCATTGCAACGATGCAAATTTTAACTCCCAGCTCGTATGATGCCCCTTTGTCTCTTGTTGGTATCCTTGCCTTGGATGGTTCCTCACTTGGCATATAGTCGTGTTTCATCAAGGACCAGGCCCATGAAGCCCCTAACGTTTACTTAATGTCATGCCAAATCCAACAAGTGAGGATGTCACCCTTTGGCTCTGTCCAGTAGCTAATGCTCCCATTTGTGCCTACAACCTTTCCTTACTAAAGGGAATGAGTACTAACTACTAATACCACCCATAGAGGTCGTAGTTGGAGGCAGGTTATGAGCACATAAGATCCTGCAAAAAAGAACACACGGTTAGTAAAAAACATAACCACCATGTACTCCTCCATAAGGACTTGTACATGAAGCTCTAGTGTCATCTCTTGTTCCATCTCCACCTTATCCCCTTACTTCCTAATTATTTGCTACCTTCACCCTTAAATAAGGCCATTGGTGTTTATCTTCATTCACAATTGTCCTCCCTTTCACATCCAAATCCCAGTAGCCATGGCATTCAAAGTCCCCCTCATCCAAGGCATAATTAGCAAGATGGTCTGCGAGTTTGTTACCTTCCCTAAACACATGGGATACCTTGTATTTACCCATGTCCATGTACTGCCAAATCTCCTCCATTTTGTCAACTATACACCATGGTGGCTTCCATTCCTTTTCCATTACATTCTTCAGCAATAATGAATCAGTTTGTATCCACACGTTATAACAGTTACGATCATCGCATACCTTTAAGGCTTCGACAATTGCCACATCTTCAGCAATTGTGTTTGTTGTTTCCTCAATCCCCTTGCCCAGTGCGTACACCACGTCTCCATGATCATCCCTAACACATAATCCTATTGAGCTCTTGCCTGGGTTACCCCTAGATGCACCATCAGTATTCACCTTCAACCACCCCTCATTAGGCATTTCCTACACAACCTTTGCATAACTCAACTTAGGAGTGAATTTTTCTAGTATATCCAGTAGGTCTAGCCAATTGTGAGGTACATTTTTTAGGCCAGGCTTCCTTACTTTCACCAGAGCTTGTAGAGATGAAGATACTTGATAGATCACCCTACTAATGGACACTGCATCCCCATACTTGTAGCTATTCTTTCTCTTCCATAATTCCCACACAATACAAGATGGTAATGATTGCATTATACGCTTGATTCTTGACAACACATTCATTGTCCAGCACCTCGTAATTTCTTGATGCATAGTGAGATCTTCCTCCCTTATTCCAGCCCTAGAGAAGAAATATTTCCACACAACCTTGGCAACATGAGAAGTAAATAACAAATGGGATAATGACTCTTCCTTGGGCTCACTACAACACCAACATCTAGAGGGTGTTAGTACCCTAATATCCTCAAGAAATCATGATATGGTAACTTTGCTCTCCACACTTTCCACATGAAAAAGGCAATTTTGAATGGCAAACCTTTCACCCAAATATTTTTGTAAGCAAGTCTAGTATCACTTCTTCTCCTCACATAGTTCCATGCTGACTTCACACTATAATTCCCCCTTGTCTCCAACATCCAATACAGCACATCTACCACATTTTCCATTACTGGAGGCTTTATTAACTCCAGGATATGAGTAGCAAACTCCACTAGTAGAGCCTCCAATAATTTCTCCACATTCCACATTCCATCCTCCACGACATCATATACATTATGTATTGTTTCGTCTATACCAAATTCCGGAGGGACAAGAAAATAAAGAGCTCCCATCCCTGTCCAATTATCAAACCAAAATAGTGAGGATCCCATCTTAGGGTGCCATGTGATTTGGTGTTCTATGGCATCCCTACATTGTAACATTTTTCTCCAAATGTGTGACCCTCTCCTCCAAGGAACAATTATTGAATTTAGCTTCTAACAATATTTTTGGCTCATGAATGAACTCCATAGGCTTGGCTTTGTCCTATAATTCCAGCACAATTTACAAAATAGGGCCTTTGAAACATCACGGAGAGAACGAAAGCCAATACCTCCTTCCTCACACGGCATACATAGAGAGTTCCATGAAGACCAATGCCTACTAGTACCTCCAATTGTGCTAATCCAAAAATATTGAGCAAAGATCTTGTGCAACTTATTTATAACATTTTGAGGAGGATTAACAACTGAGAGTAAATGTATGGGCAAGCTTTGCAAAACATGCGAGATCAATATAGCCCTTCCTCCAATTGAGAGTAATTTTCCTTTCCATCCTTGTAGTTTGTCCATCACTTTTGTAATCAAATCTTTATAATATTCCATCTTCCTTCGTGCATAAAAAATAGGACAACCCAAGTATGTGAAGGGGAAGTCTTTTCTAGCAATTCCAGTAGTCCTCTCCACCCTTGTCACCACATCTAACTCCACCAGGTGATGCATATACAATGCTGATTTTCCCTTGTTAACCATCTGCCCCGATGCAGCTTCATAGGCTCCCAGTACTTGCATGATGAACCTCAATGAAATTTCATCAGATGAGCTAAATATGATTGTGTCATCCGCATATGCCAAGTGATTGATTTTGGGACTCCATTTTGGCATACCAAATCCCCTAAAGTGCTGATTCAAATGTAAAGCATTCAAGCCCCTGGACAATGCTTCAGCCGCCAATATGAACAAAGTAGGGGACAAGGGGTCACCTTGCTTCATGCCTCTAGTTGATTTAAAGAAACCATAGGCCTGACCATTTACGAGCACATAATACCAGTTGTTTGACACCACACCAAATACCATTCCTATGAACTTCTCATCAAATCCCATTTTCCTCAACACTTTAGTCAAGAATAGCCAAGAAAGTCTATCATATGCCTTTGCCATGTCTAGTTTTAGCACTACATTAGGTCCAGCCTTAGTCCTTAACCTAATGTCAGTTATGATCTCTTGAGTAAGCAACACATTCTCTACAATGCTCCTACCTTTGACAAATCCTGCTTGCTCATCTGATATTATATTAGGAAGAACACCTACTAACCTTTCATGGATGACCCTTGAGATGATTTTGTTGGAAAATTTGCTAAGGCTTATAGGTCACATGTCTGAGAAAGTGATCACCTCCTTCTTCTTAGGAAATAAGACTAGATTGGTATGAGTGATGCATTTGGGCATTTCATGGCCATTAAAGAAGGATCTAACCATGTCAAAAATGTAATCTCCTACAATGTCCCAACAAGTATGGTAGAAGCATCCAGTAAATCCATCAGGACCTCCTGCACTATCTCCATTTAAACCATATATTGCCTGCTTCACTTCCTCCTTTGTTGACTGCCTTGTCAATTCTTCATTCTTCCCAGTCTCTACTAAATTTGGTACAATGTCAAGGATCCTAAAATCAGAAGGTATTGAGTTTTCAATAAGTTCTGGAATTCCAAATTAGCCAAACATCGATCAAGCCTCTTGAATATACATTCCTCATCAGCCCTACCATTCAACCAAGTGAATATGCTACCCTTGAACCCCAAATTAGTAAGATTACACGTATTGATACAATGTCGAAAATCATCTACCTCATTGATTGAAACTGGCAGGCCCCCAAACTTCTCCTCTTCATCCCATATCACATTAAAATCCCCCAACCAACCATGGAGTAGTCATGTCCTTAGCCAGATTGTACAAAGAATCCCAAAGCTCTATCCTCTCTATATGATCACACTTTGCATACACCAAAGTTAAGACTAATTCCACATGAGTTTCAGTGTGAAATAGCCTTAAAGTAATTTGTTGCACCATATTATATACTATTTCCACATCAAACACCTCGTCTATAAATGCTTAGATTTTGTTATAGACATTGGCAATGGCCTGGGCAAATCCAATTCTCCTTCGATACTTCTCTAGTTTACTAGCTTGTTGCATTGGTTCCATGAGTCCAATGAACTCAAAATGGTGCTGCCTATTCATTGTTATTATCCTCTCAAAGGCCTTCATAGTATTTACTGAACTAATGTTCCATATTAGAGCATCCTTTAATGATTGGTAGATTTTGAGAGAGTCCTTCTAGTTTGCACTCTAGTCGTAAGTACAATATCTGCATCCTTCACTGGTTCTTTCACCACCTTCTTCCTCCCCTTGGCTCCTGATTTTGCCTTCTCCATGTACCTTGGGGATAGATCTCCTTGTCTTGCTATATTTTTGAAGTTCTAGGCAATAGATTCCTCATCGCAATCCTTGTCCATTGTGTCATCATGATCAGCTGCCCCTTTGCCTCCTCGACCAATTTCATAAATCTACTTGTTATGCTTTTGAATTAGTTGTTGATCTCCTTGGTTAACATGCTCCTTTTCTCCCTTTTTGACTAATGAATCCTGGATGCCTTCATCATCAGTAGAATGTACCTCATGGTATTGTTCATTCTCATATCGTAACACTTGATCATCCATACGTGAAGCCTTTGCCATATTTGTAACAGCTTTGGTTCCACCTGGATCACCCAAATTAACATTGATGTCCTTAAGGTTTATTGTAGCAACCCTAAGGCTACCTTCTATAATTTTAGGGTTCCCTTGAGAACTAGGGTTCCCTTCACCTTCCCCTTGTTTGAGCAGCTTTTCAGCAACCTCCAGCATCTTGCCTTGTGTGTCTTTGTTGGCATTGTTATCCCCATTAACACGTTCTTCTTCTTCTTCTTCTACATCAACATTTGAATCCCTCTCTGCCTGCATTCCATCCGGAATTTCACCCTCTTCTGAATCCTCTTCGATTTAATGATCGACCCATAATCTACCCCCACCCACTTCACTATTTCGTTTGATTGAAATATCTCCTTACTTTCATTTACTCCATTGTGTGTTATTGTCTTCTTATTCTTGGCTAATATCCCTTCCACCCTAGTTTCTTGAGATAGAACTTCTTGAACTGATGTGTTTGTATCCACCATGTCCCTAGCAAAAGTGCGTTGAACCCATTGAGCCGTTGATTCCCTATGTCTTGCTTCCTTATTCCTTCTTGTATTAGGAGTTGTATAAGCCCCTTGTTGTACTGCCTCACTCCCAGCATGAGTAATACCTCTTTTATTAGTTACAATCCCAGTAAGTGTAGGATTAAAAGCAGGAGCAGTTGCATCAAATTGTATCCCAGGTGCCCTAGGCTCGATACTCAACATAGTTGTCCCATTCCCAGTAACATTAGGATTAGGAAAAGCTGCAGTTTGTGTCACAAGTGCCAATGCATTATTCACCTGTTCTCCATCTTCAATCTCCAGTATTGCAAACTTGTTTGCATTCTCTACTTGCAATTGTTGACCCTTGGACTGAATCGCTTGAACAATTTCTTTCCTAACATCACCTTGATCTACACCTTGTCTATTTCCTTTCTTTGCTCGATTGTCTCTAACATATTGCCATTGTTCCTTACCCTTCCTAGTTACATTACCTACTACCTTTCCACTTGATAAAATCATGAGGGGACCTTATTGATTTTTAGTACCTGGAGCAGTAGCTTTCTCGATATGATGTCCAGTTCCAGCCTTACCTTGTTCCTGCCCTTTGTTCTCCACCAACTCCGGATGTAATCTCCAGCAGTCCATTATATCATGTCCCTGCAACTTGCACTCCTTAAAATACTTTGGAAGATAATCATACTTGATATTCAACCATTTACTTCTCACTTTCTTTGTCACCTCATTGCGTATATCCATCCTTATTTTACTAGGTTTGTCTGCCAATAGGTCCACCAAGACCTTAACTCGCGCACAAATAGGTATTGTTTTATTGATTGTAGCCATGTCTAGATGAAGAGGTTTACCAACTACTGAAGCCAACGAGAATAAGCATTCCTTTACAAAGAAGGTTGGTAGAAAATTAGGAAAAGAGATCCATGCCATAACCTTGGACGTTTCTTCGCCAACCTTGAACTTGTGATCATAAATTAAAGTTCTCAATTGAAATTCACGTCCCATATTATCCTTAACATAATACACTGATTTGGACGTAAAATTTATGAAATCTTGCCATAAGGACATCCTAACTAATACATGCCTATCACGTAAATATCCAATATTGCACTCACATTTAATCCCACATTGCATTGGAATTATTTTATGTAACTCATTGAGTTCAATCCATCCATAAGAGAATTTAGCTACAACTGCATATTGGAGCCCTTCGATCACATTCATCCTCTCTACTTCTGACTCCGTAAATTCAATAACATGATTTTCATTAAGAACATTCGGACGTCGCAAGTGAATTGGTTCAACTGTATGGGCTCGTTCGTGCATGGCAGTGTTCAAAGTTGAAGGCTTTAGGATTTTAGAGAAATCCAGTGGTTGCAAATTGTTTCCAGTGGTCGTGGGGGGCTGGGCTATGTTGGGAGGAGGGAGGGGAGGCAGCCCAACCACAGGAGGTGGCTGGCCATCGGCCGGCGAGGCCATAAAAAGCTAGGTTTAGGCGTCAAGGTTTAGGGTTTTCTAGGTGAGAGGAGAGAGAGCACGCGTTGCATTCTTTGACATAGAGTCTTCGAAATAAAGAAAGAAGCACCCGCGTGAAGCCTTAGCATTTATACTTAACATGATTTCTAACATGTTCACATTTACCACATTAATAGAAGTGTGGATATCAATCTGTAATAACTACTAGACGGTGCCATGGGATGAGCCAGGCCACAATTTACTCGGTTCATGCCCGTCACTTGGCATGTGCGTCACCTCAATTATAGTCATATATAATATTGTTCGGGGTTTCGAACCCTCATAACCAAGTTTGGAATCGTAACTTACCTCAAAACCGGCTAAAATTCTAGCCCACAGTGCCTTTGTCTCTAGACTCGGCCTCCGAGTGCTCCAAATCTACCAAAAATAAGATTCATATCATTATTATATGCCAAGAAAGGAAGCCCATTCGAATATTATCAAAATTACTCAAAAATCCCGAAATTGACCAAACCCGATCCCCTGGCTCACGTCTCGGAATCTGAAAAAATTTACATCACGAGAATCTACATCCTCCCACGAGTCTGTACATACCAAGAACATCAAAATCGGACTTCAAATGACCTCTCAAATCCCCAATTCAAAGTCTCTAATTACAAACCCTAATTATCCAATTTTTGTACTAGTTTCCCGCAAATTTCACCACTAATCAGTCCATTAATCACACATAAAAACGTTTTACGTCAAAAAGCCTACCTCCACGAAGAACTCTCGATTTCCCTCTTAAAAACCCATCAAAAGCTTCAAACCCGTGTAAAAATGGTGGAAGAATGACAAAAAAATCGCTAAGGGTCCTTTTTATATGTTCTGCCCAGGGATTTTCGCACCTGCGACTAAACTCTCGCACATGCGGTCCCAGGTGCGTACCTGCGAGAATGACTTATTTGCCAAATTTCCACACCTGCGACTTTGAAGCCTGAAAAACTTCCGCACATGCACAAGCCTACCCGCACCTGTGGCTACCCTTCCGCATGGTGCGGCCACACCAGAAATATTCCACCAGCAGCTTTTTCTACTGAAATTCCCAACATCAAACCTTCTGACGACTACCCGAAATCAACCCGAGCCCCTCGGGGCCCCAACCAAAAGTACCCACAAGTCATAAATGATCACCTGGACTTAGCCGAGCCCTCAAAACACCCAAAATAACATCGAAACACCAATTCAACTCATGATTCAATCCTAAGAATCCTAAAACTTCCGAAAATCATATATGATGCCAAAACTAACTAAAACACGTCCGATTAACCTGAAAATTTGCACACACCTCCAAAATGACCCTACGAACCTGTTCCAACTTCCGAAATTCCATTATGACCCTGATAGCTAAATTTCTACTACCGACCGGAAATCACCAAAAATTCAATTTCGCCAATTCAAGCCTAATTCTACTCTGGACCTCTAATTCACACTCCTAAGTCCCAAATCGTCTAATGAAGCTATCTGAGCTATAAAATCCACATTCTGAGGTCGTTCACCTATAAGTTAACTCCCAACTGTCTTTTCCAACTATAAGCTCATTCAAGAGACTAAGTGTCTTAATTCTCACCACGACCACTCCGAACCCGAACCAACCGAGCCAACACATCATAATTAGGTTATTAACATGTGACAAAGTTGAAACAGAGGAAACGGGGCTAATCTCACGAAACGACCGGCCGGGTCATTATATTCTCCCCCTTTTAAGCAAACGTTCGTCCTCGAATGGGTTTAGAAACATACCTGGAGTCTCAAATATCTGCTCTGCATCTCCCGCTCGGTCTCCCAGGTGTCCTCCTCAACTGGTTGTCATCTCCACTGCACCTTTACTGAAGATATATCTTTAGATCTCAACCTCCTAACCTGACAACCCAAAATAGCCACTGTCTCTACCTCACATGACATATCACCCTCAAGTTGAACCGTGCTGTAGTCCAAAACATGAGACGGGTCACAGATATACTTACGGAGCATAGAAACATGAAACACCATATGAACACTCGATAAGTTGGGTGGCAAAGCAAGTCTATAAGCCACCTCTCCAACTCTCTGAAGCACCTCAAAAGGCCCAATGAACCGGGGACACAACTCACCCCTCTTCCCAAACTGCATAACACCCTTCATGGGTGACACCTTCAGTAGAACCTTCCCTCCAACCATAAAGGACACATCCCGGACCTTCCGGTCCACATAACTCTTTTTCCTCGACTGCACCGTGCGAAGTTGCTCCTGAATTAACTTCACCTTATCCAACGCATCCTGAACCGAATGTGTGCCTAAAAGCCTAGCCTCACCCCGCTCAAACCACCCAACTGGAGATCTACACCTCCTCCAATATAAAGCCTCATACGGATCCATCTAGATACTCGACTGATAAGTATTATTATATGCAAACTCCGCGAGTGGCAGCAACCGGTCCCATAAACCCCCAAAATTAGTGACACAGGCACGGAACATGTCCTCCATAATTTGAATAGTGCTCTCTGACTGCCCGTCTGTCTGAGGATGAAATGTTGTGCTCAACTCGATCGGAGTACCCATCTCTCTCTGCAAGGCCCTCCAAAAATAAGATGTGAACTGAGTACCTTTGTCAGAAATGATAGAAACTGGGACACAATGCAACCGGACAATCTCCCTGATATAAATCTCAACTAATCACTCCTGATAATAGGTAGTACTAACAGGAATGAAGTGCGCGGACTTGGTCAACCGATCCACAATAACCCATATATAATCGAACCTCCTCGAAGTCCGTGGGAGCCCAACTACAAAGTCTATGGTGATCTGTTCCCACTTCCACTTCAAAATATCTAACCTCTTGTGCAATCCACCTGGTCTCTGGTGCTCATACTTGACCTGCTGACAGTTGAGACACCGAGTTACAAACTCAACAATATCTTTCTTCATCCGCCTCCACCAATAATGTTGTCTCAGATCCTCATACATCTTTGCGGCACCCCGATGGATGGAATACCGCGAGCTATAGGTATTTGCAATAATCAACTCTAGAAGACCATCCATATTTGGCACACAAATCCGACCCTGTATCATCATAACCCCATCATCACTAATCACTACATCCTTGGCATCACCTCGTCGGACCTTGTCTTGAAGAACTAGCAAGTGTGGGTCATCATACTGGTGCTCTCTGATCTGGTCATAAAGAGAAGACCCGGAAGCTAAACTAGCCAATACCCGATGAGGCTTTGATAAGTCCAATCTCACAAACTGACCTGCTAAAGCCTGAACATCAAGTGCTAATGGTCACTCTACGGCTGGGAGATATGCTAAACTCCCCAAACTCTCTACTTTGCGACTCAAGGCATCGGCCACTACATTGGCCTTCCCCGAATGGTATATAATAGTGATATCATAGTCCTTGAGAAGCTCCAACAATCTCTTCTAAAGAAAATTCAGATCCTTCTGCTTAAATAGATGCTGCAGACTACGGTGATCCGTGAAAACCTCACAATGTACCTCATACAAATAATGACACCAAATCTTCAAGGCGTGAACAATGGTTGCTAGCTTGAGGTCATGTATGGGATAATTCTTCTTGTGAGTCTTCAACTGGCGCGAGGCGTAGGCAATCACCCTACCCTCTTACATCAAAACACAACTAATGCCTATCCTCGAGGCATCACAATATACTGTATAAGAACCTGAAGCTGATGGCAATACTAATACTGGAGCTGAGGTCAATGCAATCTTGAGCTTCTTAAAGCTCTCCTTACACTCGTCTGACCACCTGAATGGAGCACCTTTCTAGGTCAATTTTGTCAAGGGCGAAGCAATAGAAGAAAACCCATCCACAAAGCAACGGTAATACCCCGCCAAACCAAGGAATCTCTTAATCTTTGTAGCTGAGGACGGTTCGGGCCAACTCTGTACCGCCTCTATCTTCTTTGGATCAACCTGAATACCCTCACTGGACACCACGTGCCCCAAGAAAGCTATTGAGCCAAGCCAAAACTCACACTTGGAGAACTTTGCATAAAGCTTCTCCTCCCTCAATCTCTATAAAAACAACTCTCAAATGCTGAGTGTGCTCCTCCTGGCTACGAGAATATAGCAGGATGTCATCAATAAACATGATAACAAATGAATCCAAATACAGTTGAAACACGTTGTTCATCAAATGCATGAACATTGTTGGGGCATTGGTCAGCCCGAAAGACATCACCATAAACTCATAATGACCATAACGGGTCCGAATCTTTAGCTGATGATACCCGGATCTCAATCTTAGAGAACACCCTAGCTCCTTGAAGTTGGTCAAACAAATAATCAATACGAGGTAAAGGATACTTATTCTTGACTGTAACCTTGTTCAACTGCCTGTAGTCAATACACATTCTCATGGAACCATCTTTCTTCTTTACAAACAACACTGGTGCACCCCAAGGTGACACACTAGGCCAAATGAACCCCTTATCTAGAAGTTCATGAAACTGCTCTTTCAATTCCTTCAACTCCGCCGGTGCCATACGATACGGTGGAATAGAGATAGGCTGAGTGACCGGCACCAAATAAATACCAAACTCAATATCCTTATCAAGTGGCATGCCTGGCAGGTCAGCAGGAAACACGTTCGAAAAATCATGGACCACAGGAACAGAATCAATAGTGGGAGTCTCAACACTGACATCCCTCACAAAAGCCAAATATGATAAAACACCCTTTCTCCATAATACGCCGGGCCTTCGGGTAGGAAATCACCCTACAAGGCACATACTCAATAGAACCTCTCCACTCAACCTCGGAAATCCTGGCATCGCTAAGGTCACGGTCTTAGCGTGGCAATCAAGAACAGCATGACACGGAGATAACCAGTCCATGCCTAATATCACGTCAAAGTCAACCATGCTAAGGAATAACAGATCCACTCGGGTCTCCATACCCCAAATAGATATCACACACGACCGGTACACAAGGTCCACAACAATAGTATCGCCCAACGGAGTCGACATATGAACAGATGTAACTAAGGACACACGGGGCATATCCAGAAAATGGGCAAAGTATAATAAAACATAAGAATACTTGGAACAAGGATCAAATAAGACCGAAGCATCTCGGTGACAAACTGAGACAATACCTGTAATCACTACATCTGAGGCCATAGCATCTAGTCTGGCTGGGAGTGCATAGAAACGAGCCTGACATCCACCTGATCGACCTCCTTGTTGACCCAAGTCACTGCATGGTTTTGAAGATTGACAAATGTTTATCCAGTTGACCAGTTCCATCAGGGGAAACATACTAGAGCAGTTCCATTGGCACAAGAACCATCTATGTACAGGAGATAAACTTGATTATGAATTATCCATGAACCAAGAGGTAGTCTCCTAATGCGAAAAGGTTGAACATTGATAAGAGGTTAGAGTTCGAGTTCAGCAAGGACAGTAAAAAAGGGAAGAAGTTGAGATAAACACAAGCTCTTCTACCAAGGAAGAGTTGCATTAGAACTAAACAAGAACATCTCAACTACTGCCGCTATATAATGTTGAAGCATTCCTGCTGAATTCTGATCGCATAAAGGAAGAAGTGAAACAAGAATTGAAAGCAAAATTCCTAGAGTTCTTCTGCAAGTAGAATCCTTGTGCGACATAAAGGCTACTGACCAGCTAGAAGAACCAGTTCCATCGTTTTGTCTTTCGAGTCTAGTTGGTTCTAGTAGGTGATTTAATATTGTATCTTTTTGCTTTATTAGAAGCAATAATAATAGGTACACACTGTTCAAGTTAGAGTTAACTTGAAGCTTGTCGCAATTAGCTAGAGGCTAGTTTGGCATAAAGGGATTAGAGTTAGTCCTAGGTTTTTAAAGGAGTTTATTTTGTAAATGTTGTTTGGCTTAGAGTTGTAGTGAAGAGTTTGGGAAAAATCCTACTAAGTAGTAGGTCGTGGTTTTTACACCTTTTAAGCCAGGTGTTTTTCACGTAAAAATCTCTGTGTTTTTACTTTACTGCATTTATTATTCCGCATCAATAGAAGTTGGAACACCAAGAAGAACCAGCTTCTTCTATTAAGACAACACTCAAAGATTGGACACCACACAAATCACCCCCCCCCCTCTAGTCTGGTATTGAAGTATAAAACATCAATTGGTATCAGAGCACGTTATCCTTTAAAAGGCTAACACCTTGGAAAAGATAAAAATGAGTGCACCACCTGGACACTGGGAGGGTCAATCAACTGCAAGGCCACCACTCTTCATTGGCCAGTATTACTCCTGGTAGAAGAACAGGATGAAAGACCACCTGATTGGAGAAGACTATGAACTCTGGGACATAGTCACTGATGGTCCTGTGGCTACCATGAAGAAGACTGCTGAAGGTGTAGATGTACCAAAGACTAGAGCTTACTGCACTGCCCAGGATCTGAAGAAATGGGAGAAGAATACAAAGGACAAAAAGTGGCTAGTGAGTGGACTAGGTCCAGATGAGTATAGCAGAATCCAAAGTTGCACCACTTCTAAAGAAATCTGGGATACCTTGCAAGTAGCCCATGAAGAAACACCTCAGGTAAATATATCAAGAGGTACTTTACTATACTCTCAGTATGAAAACTTCACTATGAAATAAGGAGAGACAATCCAAGAGATGTACACAAGGTTCACAACTTTGAAAAATGAACTTAAGTCTCTTGGAAGAGTCATTCTTGAAGAGTACAGGGTAGAGAAGATCCTGACAAGGGTGTTACCAATTTCCTGGGAAAGTAAAATCACTGCTATCTAGGAATCAATAAATATGTCAACCCTCAGATTGGACGAGCTAATTGGAAACCTTACTGCTTATGAACTCGGAAGGAAGATAATGAAAATGGATGCTCCAAAGAAGGAGAGAAGTCTAGAACTAAGGATCACTGAGGGAGAAGATACGGAGGAATATTAAATGGCCATGATCACCAAAGAATTTAGAAACGTTCTCATAAGGAAGAAGGGCCTCTCTAGAGGAGGAAACTCCAACAAAGCAAAAGCTCCAGAAAGGCCAAGCAATGAGGGATGCTACAAGTGTGGAAAGACTGACCACCTTATCAAGAACTGTCCTCAGTGGGAAATGGAATGGAAAAAGGGGAGATATGAAAGAAGGAACAGTAAGAAGGAACCGGTCCAACCTAAGAAAACCACAACAAAAGCTATGGTTGCTGCTTGGGAGGAAAGTTCAGATGAAAAATCAAAGATGGTGACACTGAAGATCAAGTGCTCATGGCAATCGGAGAATCTGATGAGAAATTACATGAAGAACCAGAGGTTCAAGTGAGAGGGAGCAGCCAAATTTGGTATTTGGATAGTGGCTGCTCAAAGAATATGATAGGGAACAAGGAACAGTTCCTTTCACTTGAAAGCCTCAAAGGAGAAAATGTTTCCTTTGGAAATGGAAAGAAAGGTGAAATTATTGGGGTTGGCAAGGTAGGTAAGGATGACACACGTTCCATCGAACATGTGTACCTGATAGATTGCTTGAAATATAGCCTGATCAGTGTGTCACAATTGTGTGACAGAGGTAACCTTGTTGCTTTCACTTCCACAAAAGGTTTTGTGATTAGCCTGCTTACTAACAAGATTGTTTTGCAGGGAAAGAGAATGAACAATATCTATGTTATAGGCTTGTCCACACTGTCTGAAAATGAACTCACTTGCTTAAGTGTGTTGGACAATGATCCCCTCCTGTGGCACAAAAGACTTGGTCACGCAAGTCTAAATCAGCTAAACAAACTAGTCTCTAAAGACTTAGTGGTAGGGCTTCATAGCATTAATTTCAAGGAAGACAAAGTTTATGAGGCATGTGCAAGGGGGAAGCAGGTAAGATCGTCTTTCAAAAGTAAGAAAATGGTTAGTACCACTAGGACGTTGGAACTGGTTCATATGGACCTATGTGGTCCTATGAGAACTATGAGCAGAGGTGGTAATAAATATGTAATGGTGCAAGTTGATGACTAATCAAGGTTCACTTGGACCTTATTTCTGACATCTAAGGATGAAGCATTTGATATGTTCACCTCATTTGTTAAGAAAACTCAAAATCAGTTAGGAAATCAACAAGCATCAATAAGATCTGACCATGGTACTGAATTTGAGAATGCAAAGTTTGCTGAGTTCTGTGATGAACATGGTATCAATCACAACTTTTCTGCCCCTAGAACCCCACAACAAAATGGGATTTTTGAAAGAAAGAATAGAACTCTTTAAGACATGGCAAGAACCATGCTTCTTTCTAGCAAACTACCCCACAGCTTCTGGGCAGAAGCAATAAACACTGCATGCTACATAATAAATATATGCATGACCAGGCCTCTGGTAGAGAAAACTCCTTATGAATTACTTAAAGGGAGAAAGCCAAACATATCCCACCTTAGGGCTTTCGGATGCAAGATCTTTGTGCACAATAATGGCAAAAATTTCCTAGGTAAATTTGATCCCAGAAGTGATCAGGGAGTATTTTTGGGATATTCATCACATAGCAAAGCTTATAAAGTTTACAATAAAAGAACTATGTGTGTAGAAGAGAGTGTGCATGTTGTCTTTGATGAAACTAACATTCTTTCTGAGAGACAGGAACTAGAAGACGAGGATCTTGGACTGGTGAGAAGCAGTGAACACATTGAAGCAAATATGGAAGATGAAACAGGTGATGGACCAGGTCCAACTACCCCAAGCAACATGACAGGGGGAACTCAACATGTGCACCCTGGCCCTGATCTTGTTCCACAAAAACAAGACACCGTAGAACTATCTATAAGTGAATAGTTGGTGCTCAAACCACACAGATACTAGAGTTATCACCCTCTTGAGAACATCATAACAGATTTGACATCTGGAATCAAAACAAGATAATCCTTTAAAAATATGTGTGCGTTTGATGCCTTTCTATCTTTGATTGAACCAAAAGACATTAGGGAAGCCCTACAGGATGCTGACTGGGTAAACTCCATGCAAGAAGAGATGAATCAATTTGAAACAAGTCAAGTATGGCACTTAGTACCCAGACCACTAGACAAATTAGTGATTGGCACAAAATGGGTCTTCAAGAACAAGCTCGATGAGGATGGAAGTGTTACAAGAAATAAGGCTACACTGGTTGTTCAAGGATACAGTCAAGAAGAGGGAATTGAATATGATGAGACCTTTTCCCCTGTGGCAAGACTGGAGGCAATCAGATTTCTTATAGCGTTTGATGCACACATGAAATTCATTCTCCATCAAATGGATGTTCAGAGTGCCTTTCTCAATGGCTATCTGAAGGAAGATGTATTTGTCAAACAACCTCCAGGTTTTGAAAGCAAGGAGTCACCTGACCACGTATACAAACTTGACAAGGCTCTCTATGGTATCAAACAAGCACCTAGAGCATGGTATGAGCGACTATCAAAATTCCTGCTAGAACATGGGTACAAACGAGGCAAAATTGACAGCACCTTGTTCTTAAAGGAAAAGGGTAAAGAACTCCTGGTTTGGCAAATATATATGGATGAAATTAAAATTTTGGGCGACTTCTGAAAACCTGAGTAAGGAATTTGCTATACTTATGGGGAGTGAGTTTGAGATGAGTATGATGGGTGAGCTAAACTTCTTCTTAGGCTTGCAAATCAAGCAACAACTCATGGACTTTGGTATAGATGTGGGTTGCATTCCTATTTTCAGTGACAACACTGGTGCAATTAGTATGACCAAGAACCTGGTTCATCATAAGGGCACTAAGCACATAGATGTTAGACACCACTTCCTTAGGGATAACTATGAAAAGGCAATGATCACAATTGAATTTTGTGCTACTGACATCAAATTACAGATATCTTTACTAAAGCACTGAGTAGGGAGCATTTTGAGAGAAACCGACTTGAATTAGATATGATTAAGATAACCTAATTAGAAAAACAAAAATGAAAAAATTTGAAAAATGAAAAAATTTATTTTTGCTAGAAACACTAACATAGATAATCAACCAGACTAATCATTGCTCAATATCATGACTTTAGTGCCATACTCTCTTGCCATGCATTAATATAATTCCCTAGTTGCTAATGATATTTTTCTATCTTTGTAAATTGAGGAATATATAAATACTCTAACAGGATGAACCTGGTTCATTGTTGCTGGTTCATCTGACGGACAAGGTACGTGCTCATCTCCATATACTTATTGAATTAATTACAGTCACACACGAGCAGGACTCTATCTGTACTTGGTTCGTTTCAAATTCTTTGTACCTATCCCGAAATGAACCCGTTCCAAGAAGTCCCATCGCTACTTAATTAGCCTAGATTTGGGGGATTCCTAACCGTCTAATCAATGACAGTCCTACAGCGTTTAGACTTCCACTTGATTACTAAGTCTGACCGTTGTATAATTCATAGCCACATCTTATAAAAGGGCAATCATTACCTCCCATATTAATAACATAACAAGTCGAACCAAGTTCATCATTTTTCTCAAACCAAAACTAATCAACTTTCTTGTCTTCCAAAAATTATTCGTAACAATGTCTTCACCACCCCATGTTTGATCTTCCTTCTCTGCCCACGATTATGAGGACGGTGATTCTAGTTATAATTCTCCATCAATGTACAGTTCACATTCACCAGCCATATCTACAACCCCCCAAAACCCTCCAATTCTTGAGCCTACTCCCGAACCTACACCCAACCCCATTCCAGCCCCGAGGGCACGCAGGGTGAAAATGTTGGCCAGGAAATCAGTGGCTTCTGGCTCTCGAGCAAAATTCTTGGAGGAAATTATTAAAGCCAGCGAGGTCCCTGAGTCTGAATCTTCAAGTGAATCCTTCATATCCGCTAATGAGGATGAAGCACTAGGTTCATCCAGTTCTGAGCAAGGTAATCTTGAAGTTGATTCTGAAACTGCTACTACTGAAAACAGGTTTGTGTTGGTTGGGTCAGTTGTTTATGTTGAAGTGCCGGATAGACAGAGAAAATTGGGGGAAAACAAAATTCTTGAGAGAGAGGGAGAAGGAGGTTTTGTAAGGGGATCTGGGGAGGACGGTACCACTTTGGCTATTTGTTGTCCCGTTCTTGAGAGTGTTGAAAAATGTATCATAAATTTAGGGGGAAGTGTAGCTGAGGAAGCAACAACAGGTCTAGAGAGCTTACAAAAATCAGTAGATGAACCTGGTTCATCTATCGAGGAGACACTGGCTGAGATGCTGAGGAAGCTGGGGGAGTCTTATAACCCCAAAAACAAGAGAAATCAAAAGTTCAAGAAAGTCACTACCCCAATTCCTCCAAAGAAAAAGGAATGCTTTTGTATCTGTTGATGCTCCTACCCCTAAAGTTCGTGCTACACAAAGTGTTGTTTGACAAGGAGAAGAAGAGTTGGAAAGGGCTCTTAGAGAGAGCAAGAAAAAGAAGGCTGACAAGGGAAAGGCGAATGTAGGAGAGCCTATTGAGGTTGTTATTGTTGATGATGGTATGATGGACCTGGTCCATCCCGAGGAGCAGCCTGCTCCAGTTGTGGTATAGACATATAAACCCAAGAAGGCTAAGGCTTCTTCAAAGAAGGCTAAGGATTCTTCCAAGAAGTCAGTTGTTGTGTCTGCCACACCCTCAACCACAGCAAAAAGGACCAGGTCTAGTGTCAAGAAAGTAAAGGTTGTTGAAGAAGAAGAAGAAGAAAAAGAATGGAGTGGAGGAGAGGAGGAGATGTCTGGTGAGCAATCTGACAAAGTCACCTTGTTTGATAAGCGTACAGTTCTTAAGGGAAAGTTTGTGAAAGATCTGGAAGAATCTTTTTGATGGATGCGTTGGATGCACAAGGGTGGAAGAACATGATTCTTCACCTTGAGGGAAGGCTGGCAAGGAACGAACTGGGGGATTTTATCTCCAATGCAAGTGTCAAGAATGGCAGGGTGACCTCTATAGTCAAAGGAATTTAGATCACTTTTGATGAGGAACTGGGAGAGATTCTGAATATACCTGCTGAGGGTTACGATGATTACACTAGGCAAAGATGGCCTAATCTTGATAGAATGGACTCAGCTCTCAACATCATCAAATTATTTTGTGAAAATGAGGAGGAACCTGAGCCCAGGCCAGTGTTCAAAAGTGAAATGAAGCCCCAGAACAAGTTGTTCTTTGAATTTGTGATCAAATTCCTGCTGCCAAGACAAGAGAGAAGGCACATTGCAAGCTATATGCACTTAATGCTTATGGAATGCTTGTATAGGGATAAGCAGATTAACTGGCTAGCTTTCATCATTTAGCTCTTGGACAGAGTTGTAAATGGAACCAAAGAACATGATATTCCTTATGGCTTTATCCTGACGACTATGCTTGCCCATTTTGAGGTTCATGTGAAGAAAGTTGAGATGGCTAATGCTAGGGATTATTTTGGGAAGAACACTTTGCTGACATGTGATTATCTTGTGAATGTTCCTGAAGATGAACCTGGTTCATCTAGGAAGTAGCCAGTCAATAGCAAAGTTAGGTCATTGGTGCAGGAAGGAGAGATAAAGGATGCAGAGATCCTTAGATTGAAATATTGCCTTCATGAGGTGGAAGCTGAGCGGGATGCTCTCAGAATTGAACTAGCAAAGCAGAAGGATAAAAATGAAGGTGTTCTTCAACAAATGCTTTCTCTCCTTCAAGCTAAGAACCCAACCTCATCTGCCCCTACCCAACCTTAGGATGTCCAGAGCCAGCAAAACCCCCTCATTGCCCAGTTCGATATTTGTTCTGTGTTTTTTTATGTTTTGCTCATGGTTATGACATTTTTAGTTCGTTTTGTGTATGGTGTTTGATTACTGACTAATCAATGAATTCTGCTTCTGTTAGTTATTGACTTTGTAACGGTTTCTTACATAGCTTACATTTATTGGTTTCTTTTGATGATTAAATCATGTTTGCACATGCAGTTGCCTCAATGGCCATGAGTAATTGTTAACCAACTCTGGTAAGTTTATCATTTTGCAACTTTTCGATGATGCCAAAAGGGGGAAGAATTGTGCTTTTCCAATTTCAAACTCCTGTGATATTTATAACCTAATGAACCTGGTCTCTCTATGATAAAAGCTTAAAACCATACTAAGTGTTTGAAGTGTATACAGGGTCAAGCACCGAGTTTGTCATCATCGAAAATGGGGAATTTGTTGACCCAAGTCACTGCATGGTTTTGAAGATTGACAAATGTCTACCCAGTTGAACCAGGTCCATCAGGGCAAACATACTTGAACAGTTTCATTGGCACAAGAACCATCTATGTACAGGAGATAAACGTGATTGTGAATTATCCATGAACCAAGAGGTTGTCTCTAATGCGAAAAGGTTGCAAATTGATAAGAGGTTAGAGTTCGAGTTCAGCAAGGACAGTAACAAAGGGAAGAAGTTGAGATAAACACAAACTCTTCTACCAAGGAAGAGTTTCATTAGAACTAAACAAGAACATCTCAACTACTGGCGCTATATAATGTTGAAGCATTCCTGCTGAATTCTGATCGCATAAAGGAAGAAGTGAAACAAGAATTGAAAGCAAAATTCCCAGAGTTCTTTTGCAAGTAGAATCCTTGTGCGACACAAAGGCTACTGACCAGCTAGAAGAACCAGTTCCATTGATTTGTCTTTCGAGTCTAGTTAGTTGTAGTAGGTGATTTAATATTGTATCTTTTAGCTTTATTAGAAGCAATAATAATAGGTACACACTGTTCAAGTTAGAGTTAACTTGAAGCTTGTCGCAATTAGCTAGAGGCTAGTTTGCTACAAAGGGATTAGAGTTAGTCCTAGGTTTACAAAGGAGTTTATTTTGTAAATGTTCTTTGGCTCAGAGTTGTAGTGAAGAGTTTGGGAAAAATACTACTAAGTAGTAGGTCGTGGTTTTTTCACCTTTTGAGCCAGGTGTTTTTCACGTAAAAATCTCTGTGTTTTTACTTTACTGCATTTATTATTCTGCATCAATAGAAGTTGGAACACCAAGAAGAACCAGGTTCTTCAATTAAGACAACACTCAAAAATTGGATACCACACAAATCACCCCCCCCTCTTGTGTGGTATTGAAGTATAAAACATCTGGTATCAGAGCACGTTATCCTTGAAAAGGCTAACACCTTGGAAAATATAAAAATGAGTGCACCACCTGGAAACTGGGAGGGTGAATCAACTAAAAGGCCACCACTCTTCAATGGACATTATTACTCGTAGTGGAAGAACAGGATGAAGGACCACCTGATTGGAGAAGACTATGAACTCTGGGACATAGTCACTGATGGTCTTCTAGCTACCATGAAGAAGACTGCTGAAGGTGTAGATGTACCAAAGACTAGAGCTGACTGCACTGCTGAGGATCTGAAGAAATGGGAGAAGAATGCAAAGGCCAAAAAGTGGCTAGTGTGTGGACTAGGTCCAGACGAGTATAGCAGAATCCAAAGTTGCACCACTGCCAAAGAAATCTGGGATACCTTGCAAGTATCTTATGAAGGAACACCTCAGGTAAAAAGATCACGAGGTACTCTACTATACTCTCAGTATGAAAACTTCACTATGAAAGAAGGAGAAACAATCCAAGAGATGTACACAAGGTTCACAACTTTGACAAATGAACTTAAGTCTCTTGGAAGAGTCATTCTTGAAGAGGACAGGGTAGAGAAGATCCTGACAACGGTGTTACCAATTTCCCAGAAGCTGTAAAATCACCGCTATCCAGGAATCCATAAATATGGCAACCCTGAGATTGGACGAGCTAATTGGAAACCATACTACTTATGAACTCAGAAGGCAGACAATGAAAATGGATGCTCCAAAGAAGGAGAGGAGTCTAGCACTGAGGATCACCGAGGGAGCATATCTGGAGGAAGATGAGATGGCCATGATCACCAAAGAATTCAGAAACTTACTCATAAGGAAGAAGGGAAACTTCAACAAAGCAAAAGCTCCAGAAAGGCCAACCAATGAGGGATTCTACAAGTGTGGAAAGACTTACCACCTTATCAAGAACTGTCCTCAGTGGGAAATGGAATGGAAAAAGGGGAGATATGAAAGAAGGAACAGGAAAAAGGAACCGGTCCAACCTAAGAAAACCACAACAAAAGCTATGGTTGCTGCTTGGGAGGAAAGTTCAGATGAAGAATCAAAGATGGTGAGACTGAAGATCAGGCGCTCATGGCAATTGGAGAATCTGATGAGGAATTACATTAAGAACCAGAGGTTCAAGTGAGAGCAAGCAGCCAAATTTGGTATTTGGATAGTGGCTGCTCAAAGAATATGATTGGGAACAAGGAACAGTTCATTTCACTTGAAAGCCTCAAAGGAGGAAATGTTTCCTTTGGAAATTGAAAGAAAGGTGAAATTATTGGGGTTGGAAAGGTAGGTAAGGATGACACATGTTCCATCGATCATGTGTACCTGATAGATGGCTTGAAATATAGCCTTATCAGTGTGTCACAATTGTGTGACAGAGGTAACCTTGTCGCTTTCACTTCCACAAAATGTTTTGTGATTAGCCTGCTTACTAACAAGATTGTTTTGCAGGGAAAGAGAATGAACCATATCTGTGTCATAGACTTGTCCACACTGTCTGAAAATGAACTCACTTGCTTAAGTGTGTTGGAAAGTGATCCCCTCCTGTGGCACAAAAGACTTGGTCACGCAAGTCTAAATCAACTAAACAAACTAGTCTCTAAAGACTTAGTGGTAGGTCTTCCTTGCATTATGTTCAAGGAAGACAAAGTTTGTGAGGCATGTGCAAGGGGGAAGCAGGTAAGATCGTCTTTCAAAAGTAAGAAAATGGTTAGTACCACCAGGACGTTGGAACTGGTTCATATGGACCAATGTCGTCCTATGAGAACTCTGAGCAGAGGTGGTAAGAAATATGTAATGGTGCTAGTTGATGACTATTCAAGGTTCACTTGGACCTTATTTTTGACATCTAAGGATGAAGCATTTGATATGTTCAACTCATTTATTAAGAAAACTCAAAATCAGTTAGGAAATCAACTAGCATCAATAAGATCTGATCATGGTAATGAATTATTGTTGAGTTCTGTGATGAACATAGTATCAATCACAACTTTTCTGCCCCTAGAACCTCACAACAAAATGGGATTGTTGAAAGAAAAAATAGAATTCTTTAAGACATGGCAAGAACCATGCTTCTTTCTAGCAAACTACCCCACAGCTTCTGGGCATAAGCAATAAACGCTGCATGCTACATAATAAATAGATGCATGACAAGGCCTCTGGTAGAGAAAACTCCTTATGAATTAATTAAAGGGAGAAAGCCCAACATATCCCACCTTAGGGATTTCGGATGCAAGTGCTTTGTGCACAATAATGGCAAAGATTCCCTAGGTAAATTTGATCCCAGAAGTGATCAGGGAGTATTATTGGGATATTCATCACATAGCAAAGCTTATAAAGTTTACAATAAAAGAACTATGTGTGTAGAAGAGAGTGTGCATGTTGTCTTTGATGAAACTAACACTCTTTCTGAGAGACAGGAACTAGAAGACGAGGAGCTTGGACTAGTGAGAAGCAGTGAACACATTGAAGCAAGTATGGAAGATGGAACAAGTGATGGACCAGGTCCAACTACCCCAAGCAACAAGACAGGGGGAACTCAACATGTGCACCATGGCCCTGATCTTTTTCCACAACAACAAGACACCATGGAACTATCTATAAGTGAACAGTTGGTGCTAAAACCACACAGATACCAGAGTTCTCACCCTCTTGAGAACATCATAACATCTTTGACATCTGGAATCAAAAAAAAGATCCTTCTTGAAAAACCTGTGTGCGTTTGATGCCTTTCTATCCTTGATTGCACCAAAAAACATTAGTGAAGCCCTACAAGATGCTGATTGGGTAAATGCCATGCAAGACGAGCTAAATCAATTTGAAACAAGTCAAGTATGGCACTTAGTACCCAGACCACTAGACAGATCAGTGATTGGCACAAAATGAGTCTTCAGGAACAAGCTCGATGAGGATGGAAGTGTTACAGGAAATAAGGCTACACTGGTTCAAGGATACATTCAAGAAGAGGGAATTGAATATGATGAGACCTTTTCTCCTGGGGCAAGACTGGAGGCAATCAGACTTCTTATAGGATTTGATGCACACATGGAATTCACTCTCCATCAAATGGATGTTAAGAGTGCCTTTCTCAATGGCTATCTGAAGGAAGATGTATTTGTCAAACAACCTCCAGGTTTTGAAAGAAAGGAGTCACCTGACCACGTATACAAACTTGACAAGGCTCTCTATGGTCTCAAACAAGCACCTAGAGCATGGTATGAGCGGCTATCAAAATTCCTGCTAGAACATGGGTACAAACGAGGAAAAATTGACAACACCTTGTTCTTAAAGGAAAAGGGTAAAGAACTCCTGGCTGGGAAAATATATGTGGATGATATTATATTTTGGGCTATTTCTTAAAAATTGAGTAAGGAATTTGCTATACTTATGGGGAGTGAGTTTGAGATGAGTATGATGGGTGAGCTAAACTTCTTCTAAGGCTTGCAAATTAAGCAAAAGCTCATGGACTTTGGTATAGATGTGGGTTGCATTCCTATTTTCTATGACAACACTAGTGCAATTAGTATGACCAAGAACCTAGTTCATCATAAGGGCACTAAGCACATAGATGTTAGACACCACTTCCTTAGGGATAACTATGAAAAGGGAATGATCACAATTGAATTTTGTGCTACTGACAATCAAATTGCGGATATCTTTACTAAAGCACTGAGTAGGGAGCATTTTGAGAGAAACCGGCTTGAATTAGAGATGATTAAGATCACCTAATTAGAAAAACAAAATGAAAAAAAAATTGAAAAATGAAAAAAAAAATTGGCTAGAAACACTAACATAGATAATCAACCAGACTAATCATTGCTCAGTATCATGACTTTAGTGCCATACTCTCTTGCCATGTATTAATATGATTCCCTAGTTTCTAATGAACCTGGTTCATTGCTGCTGGTCCATCTGATGGACAAGGTGCGTGCTCATCTCCATACACTTATTGAATTAATTACAGTCACACACGAGCAAGACTCTATCTATATTTGGTTTGTATTAAATTCTTTATACTTATCCCGAAATGAACCCGTTCCAAGAAGTCCCTTCGCTACTTAATTAGCCTAGATTTTGGGGATTCCTAACCGTCTAATCAATGACAGTCCTACAATGTTTAGACTTCCACTTGATTACTAAGTCTGACCATTGTATAATTCATAGCCACATCTTATAAAAGGGCAATCATCACATCCCGTCTTAATAACATAACAAGTCGAACCAAGTTCATCATTTTTCTCAAACCAAAATTGATCAACTCTCTTCTCTTTCAAAAATTGTTCGTAACAATGTCTTCACCACCCCATGTTTCATCTTCCTTCTCTGCCCACGATTATGAGGACGGTGATTCTAGTTCTAATTCTCCATCAATTTACAGTTCACATTCACCATCCAGATCTACAACCCCCCAAAACCCTCCAATTCTTGAGCCTACTCCCGAACCTACACCCAACCCCATTCCAGCCCCTAGGGCACGTAGGGTGAAAATGTTGGCCAGGAAATCAGTGGCTTCTGGCTCTCGAGCAAAATTCTTGGAGGAAATTCTTAAAGCCAGTGAGGTCCCTGAGTCTGAATCTTTAAGTGAATCCTTCAAATTCGCTAATGAGGATGAAACACCAGGTTCATCCAGTTCTGAGCAAGGTAATCTTAAAGTTGATTCTGAAACTGCTACTACTGAAAACAGGTTTGTGTTGGTTGGGTCAGTTGTTGATGTTGAAGTGCCGGATAAACAGAGAAAATTGGGGAAAAATAAAATTCTTGATAAAGAGGGAGAAGGAGGTTTTGTAAGGGGATCTGGGGAGGACGATACCACTTTGGCTATTTGTGGTCCCGTTCTTGAGATTGTTGAAGAATGTATCATAAATTTAGGGGGAAGTGTAGCTGAGGAAGCAGCAACAGGTCTAGAGAGCTTACAAAAATCAGTAGATGAACCTGGTTCATCTATTGAGGAGACACTGGTTGAGATGCTGAGGAAGGTGGGGGAGTCTTATAACCCAAAAAACAAGAGAACTCAAAAGTTCAAGAAAGTCACTACCCCATTTCCTCCAAAGAAAAGGAAAGCTTTTGTATCTGTTGATGCTCCTGCCCCAAAATCTCGTGCTACACGAAGTGTTGTTCGACAAGGAGAAGAACAGTTGGAAAGGGCTCTTAGAGAGAGCAAGAAAAAGAAGGCTGACAAGGGAAATGCGAAGGTAGAAGAGCCTATTGAGGTTGTTATTGTTGATGATGGTACGATGGACCTTGTCCATCCTGAGGAGAAGTCTGCTCCAGTTGTGGTAGAGACACCTAAACCCAAGAAGGCTAAGGCTACTTCCAAGAAGGTTAAGGCTTCTTCCAAGAAGTCAGTTGTTGTGTCTCCCACACCCTCAACTACAGCAAAAAGGACCAGGTCTAAAGTCAAGAAAGTAAAGGTTGTTGAAGAAGAAGAAGAAAAAGAATTGAGTGGAGGAGAGGAGGAGATGTATGGTGAGCAATCTGACAAAGTCACCTTGTTTGTAAGCGTATAATTCTTAAGGGAAAGTTTGTGAAAGATCTGGAAGAATCCGATATGGTATTTTTGATAGATGCGCTGGATGCACAAGGGTGGAAGAACATGATTCTTCACCTTGAGGAAAGGCAGGCAAGGAACGAAATGGTAGATTTTATCTCTAATGCAAGTGTCAAGAATGGAAGGGTGACCTCCATAGTCAAAGGAATTCAGATCACTTTAGATGCAAAGGAACTGGGAGAGATTCTAAATATACCTGCTGAGGGCTACGATGATTACACTAGGCAAAGATGGCCTAGTATTGATGGAATGGACTCAGCTCTTAACATCACCAAATTATTTTGTGAAAATGAGGAGGAACCTGAGCCCAGGCCAGTGTTCAAAAGTGAAATGAAGCCCCATAACAAGTTGTTCTTTGAATTTGTGATCAAATTTCTGCTGCCAAGACAAGAGAGAAGGCACATTGCAAGCTATATGGACTTAACGCTTATGGAATGCTTGTATAGGGGTAAGCAGATTAACTGGCCAGCTTGCATCATTCAGCTCTTGGACAGAGTTTTAAATGGAACCAAAGCACATGCTATTCCTTATGGCTTTATTCAGACGACTATGCTTGCCTATTTTGAGGTTCATGTGAAGAAAGCTGAGATGGCTAATGCTAGGGATTACTTTGGGAATAACACTTTGCTGACATGTGATTATCTTGTCATTGTTTCTGAAGATGAACCTGGTTCATCTAGGAAGCAGCCAGTCAATAGCAAAGTTAGGTCATGTAATGACCCATTCTGTCGTTACGCAGTATATGCATCTATTCCCTTATTTCTGTCTTGTAGTAGCTCGGTTAGACTGTTCATGAAGTGTTGGGGTTGGTTGGTTCAGGTTCGGAGTGAAAATAGAGTGGATTGAGACACTTAGTCTCTAACAAGAGCTTTAGAGTTGGAAAAGTCAACCCGGAGTTTACTTATTGGTAAACGATCTAGGAATGCGGATTTTATGGTTCAGATAGCTCCGTTAGGTGATTTGGGACTTAGGAGTGTGTTCAGAATATTTTTAGGATGCCCGGTGCAGAATTAGGCTTGAATTGGCGAAGTTAGTATTTTGGCGAATTTCGGTTGATAGGTGAGATTTTGATCCGAGGGTCGGAATGGGATTCTGAAAGTTGTTGTAGCTTCGTTAGGTTATTTTGGACTTGCCCGCAAAATTTCAGGTCATTCGAAGATTTTTTGGTTGGGGTTTTGATCAAATGCATGTTTCAGAAGTTTTTTGAAATCGTAGGCTTGAATTGGATGAGAATTTATGGTTTTGATGTTGTTTTTGGTGTTTTAATGGCGCGACAAAGTTTGAATAACCATGTTTGATATGTTGGTATGTTTGGTTGGGTCCGGAGGGGCTCGGGTTTGATTTCGGGCGTTAAACGGAGAAGTTGGAACTTGAAATGCAGCTGAAGTTGTTGTTGCTGGTGCGATCGCACCTGCGATGCTTGGGCAGCAGGTGCGGATATCACACTCGCGAAAAGGATGTCGCAGGTGGGAGGTTTGGTCGCTGGGGCGGAAGGAAGATCGCACCTGCGAGGTCGTAGGTGCGAGAGATGGGGTCGCTGGCGCGGGCTCTTGGCTTTAAGTGAAGAACCGCTGGTGCGGTCAATATGATGCCTCTGCGGGCCCGCTGTTGCGATAAAGAGGCCGCAGGTGCGAAGGAGGTCGCAAGGGTGGATGGAGGTCCGCACCTACGATGTCGCAGGCACAGGAAAAGTATCGCGGGTGCGGGAGTTATATTGTGCATTAAGAGCGCTTTTAGGTTGAAATCTTTGGTAAAAATAGTAGAAAAATGGTGGTTAGGGCTTGGGTTTAAGAGAAGAAGAATGGGGAAATTGGAGGACCATTTGAGGTCCGATTTTTGAGTTCTTGTTATGGTTAGACTCGGGAAAGGACAAGAAACCTAGTGTTGTGAAAATTTCTGACTTTCGAGATGTAGGCCCGAGGGCCGGGTTTTGACTGAATTCGGGATTTTTGGTATTTTTGCTAAATTTTTATTTGGGGATTGTTCCTTAGCACATTGTGACACTATGTAATTGATTATTGATAGATTTGGAGCATTTGGAGGCCGATTCTCGAGGAAAGGGCCCGACGGAGTAGATTTAAGCCGGTTTCGAGGTAAGTAACGGCTTCAACCTTGGAACTGAGGGGTTCAAAACCCCAATGTACATGCTAATTTATGATAGTTACTATGATACACTCGCCAAGTGACGGGCATATGAGTGTTGGTTGATTTGTTGTGGCCCGGCTTATCCCCAGGCACGGTTTAACTGTTGTTCCACCATGATATCGGTAATGTGATGGCTATAAATGCGTAGAAACTAAAAGAAACATAACAAGTATAAATGATATGACCTCATGTCTATATTTGGAGACTGGAAAGGGTCCATTACTGTTGTTTCTATTGCGAACTTTACTTGTGCATACTAAGTCCTGTTATTATACATGTATT